>JAHWFP010240255.1:19765-30281 GCA_023313725.1 Lithobius niger
TCCCTTCCCCTGGCCGGCTTCAGAAGAGACCACTCCAACCTCCGCTTCACCTGATCCGCCTCCTACCTTGATCCGCATCTCTCAAAAGCCGCACCTTGTTTCCAAGCGTAGACTCGCCATGTGTCAGAACGATCCGTCCACCACTTCAGCTGCCTTCCTACATTTTTCGAAGCTTCTACAAAAATTCCCTTCCTATGGAATGTTCTGTCGGTTCGGGCCTCATCAGCGTTTCCTTCGCCCGATCCTCACTTCGCCTGTTGTCTCAACACCGCTAAGGGAATCACCGAGTCCTCCTCCGAGGTTCTATCCACCGGCAGGCTTACGATTACCGGTTCCTTTTCTAAGATTCCGGTGACATTTTTGTATCCCTCCTGCAAATCCCATCGATTGTTGTTTCCCGGGGCCATCAGGTCCGCCTTCTCCGGTTCGAGTAGTTCCACAGTAGGCCATCAGGTTCCCCTTCTCCTTCGGACCTGCTCTGCCTCGAACCATGGTCTTCTGGTTCCTCATACAACAGCCCGGTATCGTCTGATTTTCTGCCCCTACGTCCTGATTCTCCGCTTCCAAGGTCTAACAGATCCTTTCCTCTTGTGCCCGGAATCACACCGTTCCGCAATACAAAAAACTCTGTTCTACAACTCTACCCGGGACCCATGGCCGTCCATCTAATTCTGCAAGCTACCTGCACAAGAGATTTATCACCGGTTCCTATTTCCTCACCAGGACGACACTCCTTCTCGGCATCACCATTAGGTGTTCACCCCGTTTTGAATTCCCTTCAAGCCGATCCCCTGTCGTTCCTTCGTACTCTCTTCTATGTAAAAAAAAGAAAAAACTTTTTAAAAGAGAACAAACGCATCAATCAACATTAAATGAGGATGAATTTTTCACTACTTTTCTACAAGCCTCTACCCAAGCCACCAGGATCGACTTGGGCCACGATTCCCTTCCGATCCCTCTCATCGCACGATTCCTGATGCTACTACCACGACGACTGTTGATTCTACGTTCAACGATTACCCGCTGCCAACCAGATCCGTTATTTCGGATGACTCCCACGCTGTAACTTGCATCATGTTCGATTCCTCATCTCCTTTCCAGTCTAAAGGCAACCAGCTATTCTATCAAGGGTGGCAGTGTATCCTTCTTTTTACAGCGCAAGCAGCAATACCGATTCCTCTACATATCCGGGACCTTCAGACTCTGCTTCGCCACACCGGCATCAGAGGGTGCTTCAGCTGTGGCGCGCAACTTCGATTTTAACGGTTCTCGCGTTGTCTTCTTCCTTCCGTCTCGATAGCAGTTATGTCTTACGATTCCTGACCCCTTGCCTCCGGCCAAAATCGTCAATGTTCCTGACCCGACACCGTGCGTTTGCCTTGGATTTGAAGCAGGGACCAAAGAACACTGATCCTCATCTCTGCTGCCAACACTATCATCAGTGCAACGGTGTGGACCTTCTATGGAGTGTTTGCATCGCTATCTCTCCCTCAAAATGGAAGGAGATCCGCCACCGCCAAAGAAGTTCTCGCTTGCAAGAGGATCGCCAACTGAGGCAAAAAGAACTACCAACAACAACTACCTCCACTATTTCGGCGTCTTCCACTTCTAAAAATTCATCTTTGCCTTCGATTCCATCTCAGGTTGCTATTACGACCACAGTTCCATCCTCCGCTTCCAATGTGCTTAGTGCGATTCATGGACCATCTGGATTTCGTCCTCCCCGTCCTCCATCTCTTCTGAAGAGAGGACTCAAGATAAAAAGTGTACGATTCCCGATGGCCCCGCCACGGATGCCGTTGACACGCCCCCCCCCCCCCTCGAGCAACAATTCCCGTGCTTCCTTCGACCTCACTTAGTTCGCCACCTTTACCAACAGTCACATCAACTGTAGGCTTACCTCTTCGGTCCGTAGAATCTATAATCGAGAAGACTGTAACGCCACCATCTTCCGGACCGACCCCGTTCCTACCCGCATCTACGGTCCGGGCGCCCCTTACGCGAAACTTCAACTTTTTGTAATGGACTTAAAACATATCGACTTCAACATTCGGTTCGTCCTCTCCTGGGCCGAGAATTTTTCAACCGAACTCGTATCCTTGAGATCCGAGAATTCCACGCTGCTATCCTCTGTCGCCGCTGTCGAAGACCAAAACTTAACTATCCAATCTGAAGTGGTTAGCCTTTCGAATGATTTGGACATTCCACGATCTTAACACCGGGTGCTCCAAATGAACTACCGCTTACTTCGACACATGCTTCCTCGGATTTCTCCTCTCCCATCGTCACCTCCATGGCGCATGTTTTATTGCGGCCGTTCCCATACCCGACGCCTTCATGGAACCCCGGCAGCATTACGAATTCGATCCCCCCTCCCCCACGCTCCTCGTTCCCGCTCTGAAACTCCGTCCCCTTCGACTGTCTGACATCTTTACGAGACTGCCGCTTCTCCGCTTCCATCTCCATTTCAGGATCCGTCCGCCACAGCTGCTCCATTTTTTATTCCTCCTCTGGCTCCTCTAATCGATGCTTCGGAATTGACCTTGACTCTCCCGATTCCAGACCTGGCCTCGATTCCTCCGAGTTCATCAACGGATCCAATCCCTCTGTAATCCGCCCGCTCGCCTTCTCCTGCATCCACACTAACCGGCCTTGATTCTACGATCCCACACGATTCGTGCCGTTTGGAGCAAGCATAGTCTCAAGCTGCTGCCTCTCCTTCCTGCCAAGCTTTGTCATCCTACTCGGTTTGGCAGTACGATGATGCGCCTTCCTTCTTTCCAGTGTTTTCTGGAATCATTCGGCACTCCGACGCCTCTACCAGAACGCTGTCTTGCTCCCCATGCCGGAAGAAGGCCAAAGGTGTCGCCTTAGGATTTTGTATGTTCCCCTAAGAATTCCGACTACTACAAACTCTCCGATCCTTTCTTTCACGGCCACGAGGGATTCAGGAGTGTACTATCCAGACTTGGGATCATTACTGCTCGCTCGGTTTCCTCTTCTTCTATCGTCATTCGGCCACTAAACAAACAAAAAAACGACTACAACAGCAACCGATGCTGGAGTTTGCTTCACACTAAGATCCGTCACTTACTCTTCAACGAACAATCGTCATGTACCTATTCATTTGTACGATCGATACCCGATTCCTCTTCTTGTTACAAATGTTCATCATTCCACCTTCGATTCCATTCCGAACCCTTTCGCAAACCACGATCCTATGCAGCACGACGACACGAAAGGACGACAGCTCTTCAGCACAACGTGGATGAACCAAGGCTTCAACTAACAGGCATCGGTGGATCAGTTCGTCTTCTCTTCAGTGCTTCACTCCTACCACGCTTTTCCATTGCTACAATCTTCAGGACGTTTTCGCCATGTTCTTCCAGAGCGCCGATCCATCTAGACTCCGATCCTACCACGTCTCCTACCTAGTCACCTGGCCACTCCATGCCAGTTAACGTCTTATACGCTGTGTCGTCGATTCCCTTCTTCGAATGCTCTGTCTGTGTTTCACACTCCCGATCCTTGCTCTACATGGAAGTGACAATTTTGAGTCCTTTGTTCATGCTTCCGCATCTGTCTCCACCGATTCCTTCTGATATCCAATTCCCCATCAATCCGATTCAACATCATTACAACAACCATCCATTCTGGATCAAGCATTGCTTCATTGGTTCCTATCTGCTGCGATACCTGCTTGGAATCAAGACCGCTTTTCGCTTCCCGACCAAGGTAGGTTGGCATCGTATTTATTTGCAATTCTACCTTCCCCTAGTGTCGAACCGTTTGTTTTAGCCCCTGGCATCAGCTGTTCCTGTTTGCTCGCCCTTGGGGCTGAGGATCCCAGGTTCAGGCTGGAGAAACTTTCGTTGGTTCCACCCGGACGCTGTAAAGTGGGTACTCCGAACCTAGCCCACTTCCTTTTGCGACGAGGTCTGCTATATAAATGAAAGGTAATAGATATTTTCGTGGCAATAAAAAGACTAAAATACCAGGGCCACCTGGTTAATTTTAATTTTTGTTTGCCGATACGAACATATACATTACCTTTTACCCACCCAGCCTCCCCATGATGGACTAGGTTCATGTGGGTTGGAAGAAAGATGCTGCGATCCGCTTATATAGACGGAGCCAGTTCCTGTCATGTGCAGTGAGTTGCGCGACCGGCAGGGAAGCCAACTTTCAAGCTAGGGATAATAGAGCTCCATGGGGGGGGGGGGGAACTGCTATATAAATAAAAGGTAATGTATATTTTCGTATAGGCAAACAAAAAATAAAATTAACCAGGTGCCCCTGGGATTTTAGTCTTTTTGTTTTTTCTATTGAGACTACCATGACTTTCAAGAATTCAGTGGGTGACGCTGCCAAAAAGTTTGGAATTAAAGATGGCGGCCAAAATGGCACCCAGTTTTTACTCAATTTTTGCCATTTGGTCTATTATACACAAAAAAGGTTGAGAGAAAAGTTGTTTGCAAGCATGTAATCTAAAACGTAGGTCCCATACCTTTTCTCATAAATTGTATGGTTTTCAAGGAAAATGGTAATGTGGAGCCATTTTGCCATTTTTTGGCTAACTTGATGCCAACAGACGTTCAATTTGCCAACTTAGAATTTTCAACTGTTTTTGCGTAGTTTTTAATTTAGGTGGATGAATCTAATTAATTTCATTAGAAAGGTAGGGATGCCTTGTTTACAACAAGGGTGGTCTACGACTGTTAGGGACCGAGCTACGCCCGTTTTTCTTAAGGCTTGTATCACAGATTCAGTTAAATTTTTCTTTCATTTGAACTTTCAACTGCTATTGTGACGCGTCTAATTTATTATGAGAATTTATACACTTTTTCCACCACTAAAAGTACTATCGTGATGCACAATCAGTTGTTTCACTAAATTTTCGGAGATATTCCGTTATTCTTCTTCCGGGTATTAACTAGCAACGATAATCGAAAACTACATGTCGTCCTGGGCCTTGATCTTTATATTCCATGAGACGCCATTTTTAAAAACCCTGGACGACATGTAGTTTTCGAGTATCGTCACTAGTTAACACTCAGAAGAAGGAGATCGGAATATCTTCGAAAATTTAGTGAAATCTAGTAAAACGGGCATAGCTCGGTCTCTAACTGTCGTAGACCTTTTCAATTACCCTTGTTGCAAAGAAGGCATCACTACCTATCGAATGAACTTAATTGAAGTCATCCACTTAGAAACATCACAGCAGCTGTTGAAAGTTCAAAATGAGCGCGAAATCGAATGGTGACTGTAATACCAGCCTATCGTAAAACGGGCATATCTTGCTCCTTAACAGCGGTAGACCATTTAAATCACCCTCGATACGAAGAAGACTTTGCCACCTTTCAAATTGTGGCAATTAGGAGACGGATGTTGGCATTAAATTAGCCAAAAAATGGCCGAATGGCCCGAAATAACCATTTTCCTCGAAAACCTTTTTTTTTCCCTCTTGAAAAAAGTTATGTGACCTACATTGTAGATTACATTATTGCAAGCAACTTTTATCTTAATCATTTTTGTAATCACTAATGGTTCTTGCATAATAGGACAAATGGCAAAAATTGGGTAAATATTTGGTGCCATTTTGGCCGCCATCTTTAATGCCCAACGTTTTGACGGTGTCACCCACTTGATTATTACTGCAGACATTGTGATTAATACATTTGTGAAGAAAAAATTTCTATTCTCAGCATTTGTCAATCCGTTACACTAAGAATCGTATGTGAAATGTGGCAAATAGATTTTCTGTTCCAATGCTAGTGAATCCTTTACAAAGAATGAAGTATGAAATGTGCAACTAGCTTTTCTGTTTTAATATTTATGCCTCATCCCAGATATTATTGTGTTTAGCACGCTTTGATCAGTGAACATTGTTTCTCCTATCATTGTGCTCGCCACATCGTCACTGTTTCTGCCAGGTCTGATGGCTTAAATCATTTCCAGTAAATAAGCTTTATCTCGCCAGGCAACTCAACACAGACATCCTAAATGTATTTCAACTCGCTTACTTATGGAGGAACACTGTTGTTGCCACCATTGCTTATCTTGGGTTGCGACAGTGGAAGAAAACAAACCTTTATTTTAAGCTTTTATGCAAACGTGCACTATCGAAGATAAATGGTTGAATTCAATACCTATTTTATCTTTTCCTGCAGAGCCGAAGCGCTTCAGTCAGTTATTCAAATGATGGGAGACAAAGAAATGTATGAGTTTTGGAGAGACAACTACAAAGTTCATAATATCGACTGGACGCAAGAAAAAGCAAAACTTGTCTTGGAAACGTGGCAACGGAAGTTTTCAGAGGTAGATTACTACTTCGGTATTTCTCTTACTTTTGGGTTACAGTCTGTAAAAGGACAATTCTGATGATTAACACTAATATGGCACTATTTTTCACTCCTGAATGCAAACACAATTTTTAATATGCATCTCGTATACAATTTGAGTAGCCTATTTAAAATCATTTTTGTGCATTTTTTTTAACATGAATAAAATCCAATGAGTCCAAAAAAGATACACTAAAACATTACATTTTGGTATCAATTTCAATTGTAAAATAAAAAATAAAAAAGTAGCATCTTTAAAATAGGGGAATCACTAGGCTACTCACGCAACCTATGTGAAATTAGACAAGAACTAAACAAAAAGAATACCGTAAATCGTGTATTAAACGCCCACAGGCTTGTAAAATTAATTTGTCTAAAATTGGGGGGTGGGCGTTAAAAACAAGTATTATCTATTTCCTAAACTAACTTATATCCAGGGAAGGAGTTTGCTATCATGGAAAAGTCAGCAATAATGTAGTCATTTTCGTACGTGATCTGGATTCAATCTAGCATTAACACAATGTCTTTGTTCTTATTTATTCACAAATTTAGGTTATTGTATACTGTCTCCTCCAAAAGTTAACATAATTACGTCGTCCTCCTTCCAACATCTAACATAATTCAAAGTTAAAACTAATTTATAATCACCACCAACCTTCAAAACAACAATGCCTTTCACGACCACGAAACACATTTTGTGTTGACGCAAATTTCTAAAAACCTGATCCGTTTGACGCTAGAGATCTGGATGACCGCATAAAGAAAATTATTTTCTGGCCGTCCAACAACGTGATCCGGCTGATACCCGAGATCCGGACTAACCTTGTAAAAAAAAAGTTATTTGCTTCCCGGTCGTGAATGGCATTGCCATTTTGAAGGTTGGTGGTGCTTATAAATTAGTTTTACCTTTGAATTATGTTCGATATTGGAAGGTGGACGATCTAACAAACTAAATTTGTGAATAAATGAGAATAAAGGCATTGTGTTTTTGCTAGACTGAATTAAGATTAAGCACGTCAATGATCGATCGTTAGGCCTAATGTTTCAGACTTTTCCGTGATTACAAACGTTCCCGTGAATCGTGTTGGATTAAAAGTTGGAATTTGTAAATGAATGAAGATTTTTCTTAATTTTGACACAGAAAAACCAAGATTTAAGTGGATGAAACGTTGATTTCTTTAAAATGTAATAAGATTTTAATTAAATTTGTCATAGAAAAATCGATGATTTTTAAGGGGTTGGCGTCAACAACAGTATATCGCGATTTATAACCTTCACGCGTTTTAGGGGGCTGGGCGTTAGCATTAACTGGGCGTTTAATATGCGATTTACGTTAAAAGCAACCAGCTTTGTTTGTTTGTCTTTTTTTTTTTGCACTTATGGACTTTGTTCAATGCTGACAAATATTGTTGCTTTTATTTGTTTAATTGGATGTTCATCAATTCTTCGTTTTCTATGTGAGCTTGGATGGCTAGCTATTTTAGGTCCCTGAGATGTCTGTCTAGCATGGAATTGGAGCTCACAACGCCACTAGTCTTCATTCGGTGCTAGACAGATATCACAGGGGTCTAGAATCACTAGCCATCTAAGCTCGCCTCAAAAACAAAGAAGATTGATGAACATCCAAGAACCAACAAACCCCACTATCTAGTACCTGGTTAGGAAGGACTTGAGTGATCGCCTAAAACAAACATGGAGCCGATCTCACAGCTACTGGAGGTTACAGTCTCGGTGAAATTCAAACCACCAAGCACACTATGTAAGCCAAGGAATCCACATTCGACAGAAGTCTGCCTGAAGAAAACAGTTGGAACAAAGTTTTTCCACCTCCATGAAAAAAGTGTAGAAAATTCGCCATAATACAGTGTTGTATTATAGTTGATTTTGAGATAGAGCGTAAACATGGAACACCTTAAATTGTGTTAAGTATTCTTGTAACTGAACTCGATCATTGTTTTTGCATTTAGGTAATTAACAGAGCCTACAAAGGAGATATGCATATGTTCATCTCTGAAATTGCCCTTAAAGCTGAAGGATGCACTAACTACTGTTTATTTAAGAGTGATTTTGGAAATTTTTCGTTAATGTCTTGCATCTTTTGCAGGAAATGGTAGCTCACGTCAAGTCTTCTAATCGCTCCAAACACCAAAATATAAACGCTTTTTCAACAACCAGCCTGACTGATATCCTACGGGATTTCTCGGAGGTCAGCATTACAAGAGTGGCCCTGGAATACATTTTCATGGTTAGTAGGCTTACATACCCACCTTTTTTCTCTCTACTTCTTCGTTGTATTGTTCTCCTGTAATTGCTTGGATGAGCTAATGTGGAATTATTACATCCTGTGGTTTTCTCCTCTGCTGCATTTGTTGACATGGATACAGGAATGACAACCCATGCATGGAACAACTCAATTACTCCTGATGATGGCTTGTTGATGGGTTTTTATTATTTTTTGCACCTTCAATTTGTATTTAATTCTGAATTATGTGATAAAGAGGAAAGCGTATCAGTTGTAGGGGCACCGAAGCATGCTTATTATAGGTCGGCACTGTTCCTCAGAACGCAATTGTGTGGCGAACGTTTTGGTGGTCATTATAGCACCCGAGGTCTTTTCTTGTGGCCGTTTTATGTGCATGGAGCGTGTAGTTTTTGATGATGTTCGTGCTGTATGTAATGAATGGTGGTGACCATGTGTAATTACTTCTAGAAGTCGGGGAATAACGTATCACTTTGACATTTATGCTTGCAATAATAATAATAAAAAAATGTTTTAAAGCTTACTTTTTTCATGGAGTCCAAAAATCTACTTGAATTTTTATTTTATCTTTTGTGTTGATGGACTGTTCAAAAGCGACAAAAATGTTGCATTATATTAGGTTTATTTCTCACTTTGTGATCATACAACTGGTTGTAATCTCTGACCCAAAAGTTTTTTTGTATTTCGTTGAGCTTTAAGTCACCTGCTGCAAACTCATGCCTGTTTAGATGCTCTGGATCAATTCCGAACGGTGCTGTATGTGTTAGAACCAAATAAGGAAGGCAGGGATGGAATAGTCCAGTTTTCAAATGCTGATTTTTAGCCTAATCTAAAAAAACTGTCTCCACAAAATGTTTTTTCGCAGAGATGTTTTATAATATGTCCCTACTCCAAAACATAATGATGCCACCTTGGCACCCTTGGGGAATTCAAGATGGTGGTCAAAATGGCGACAACAAAACGGTTTTTCGCTTCTAGTGTCTAAACCGTTCATCCGATTGAAAATTCACTAGTTATTAATTATGTTTAGAATAAAATTTCCTTCAAAAAAGGTTCTATACTTATTTTTGGTAAAATTAATCCTTCTTGTCGAAATTCGTTAATAAATTATTTAGGCCGTTAACGCGTGTTACATATACAATTCCTGACTTTAAACAGCTGCAGAACCCGTTCTAAGTCGGATACGTGATTAGGCTTAGATGAAAGATGAAGATGTATAATTTCCAACATGAGTAATTAAAACGATTTATATTAATTGGGAGCTAAGGTACAGTAGCTTACCTACGTTGTAGCGTTGTGCTTTCGTCCTGTTTTACCACAAGTTTTATCTTTAAACTGCTGCACCACGCGTTCTAATTCTGATAAATCGACGTGATTAGGCTTAGACGAATTTCAACAAGGGTAATTAAAATTATTTATATATAGGAGCTATGCTGCAATAGTTTATCTATAGTGTAACGCTGTGCATTTTGCGCTATTTTACCACTATTTTACACTAGTTTTTCTACAGTGTAACGCTGTGCATTTTGCGCTATTTTACCGCTATTTTTCCATCTTTAAACTGCTGTAGCTTAGCTGCTAATTTTATCGTTTTTATTGCCCTTGTTGGAAAATATACATCTTCATCTTTCAGCTAAGCCTAATCATGTCCATTCATCTGAATTAGTGATTGCAGCAGTTTAAAGATGGAGCATGTGGTAAAATAGAGCGAAAAGCACTGTGCTACAACCTAGGTAAACTGCCGTAGCTTAGCTCTTAATTAATATAAATAGCTTCAACTACCCTTGTTGGAAAATATACATCTTCATCTTTCATCTAAGCCTAATCACGTCCATTTCTCCGATTTGGAACGGGTACTGCAGCTGTTTAAAGATGCAACTTGTGGTAAATTAGAGCGAAAAGCACAGCATTCTAA
>JAHWFP010240255.1:34606-71134 GCA_023313725.1 Lithobius niger
TGGTTCGGCCCTTGAAAGGAGTGATATCAACACACCAAAACATTCGCTAACTTAATCGCACCGAATAATACTTTGGACTTTCGGTAGCAATGTTTAAGTTTTCATTTAACCTTCGAATTATTAAGCGGTGCGATTAACTTGGCGAATGTTTTGATGTGTTGATATCAGTCCTCTCAAGGGCCGAACCATTCGGAACTTGGCGGCCCTTTTTACCAGTTTTGGTTTTTGATATGATATATAATATTCCAGATTGTGTTTGCGGCACTTTCATGTACATATTAAAATATAATTTTTTTTTGTCGGGGGGGTTAGTTATAGTTCTACGTTATCTTGAAAGCTGACAGGCTTATCTTAACTTTTTATCACTATGATAATGATTTAAAGTCAAGCTTTTACCAAATTGTCAGCACCACCACAATCTAGTGTTGGGACTGACAATTTGGTAAAATCGTGACTTTTAGATTGTTCGTTTTGCATTATCAGCAACTAAAAGTACTGTCACGTATGCAGCAATTGACTGTTCTGTTCATAAGCTTACTGCCTACTTTCTTTTCAGTTGGTGTATGCCTGCGTATCCCTGCTTCGGTGGACAGATTCTGTCCAATCACAAAGCGGCATTGGCATCGCGGGCGTGTTGTTGGTGGCCATGTCAGTTGCTGCAGGCCTGGGATTCTGTGCAATTATTGGCATCATGTTTAATGCCTCCACCACCCAGGTAGGCGTGCTGTGCATTTTTTCCTTTTATTCTTGAATGCTGGGTTTCAGCTCTGTGTAGTACTGCTTCCTACTGCCCATAGAGACAGTAGAAGCAGTAAAATGCTGTACACGAAAACTTTACAGTTTTCCCAGTAGAAGTTTATTATTTTTTTCTTCTATGCTTCAAGACATGATACAATTTTTTTAGTACTGAAAGGTTGTCAATGGTCTTACACATCATTTTCTAGTTGCACATTCCACATCAATCACTTGGAACTATCGGTAGTCCTTCTCGGACTTGGACATTTTCAAGACCATGTAGCAGGACAAACAGTACAAGTCCACATAGACAACACCTCTGGAAGGGAGGCGGGACGCGCACTCTATACCTCCATCACATCACCTCTCAAATTTTTCAACTATGCATTCAACTCCGTGTCTGCTCCTACCACTCCACATACCAGGGTTGCTGAACGTAATTGCGGATTCCCTCTCTCATCGGGAACTGCCCACCAGAATGGACGTTGCATTCAACCATTTGCTCCGTTCTGTTCCACCTTTGGGATCACCCAATGGTCGACCTCTTCGCCATGAGGTACAATGCCAGACTTCCCCTATTCGTCAGCCCCCTTCCGGATCCTCGTGCCTGGGCAGTAGACGCATTAACCCTGAATTGGGATCACCTCTACGCTTATGCCTCCCCCCCCCATCGCCTTCTCCCTCTTGTTCTACGCAAAATCGCCAACTCACACGGACGATTCCTCTTCATAGCACCGAATTGGCCTGTAACAGCCTGGTTTCCACTGCTGCTCAGCCTCCTCGTCGCCTGCCGAGCCATCCGGACCTCTTGTCCCAACACGAAGGAACGGTCCACCACCCGAACCACCAAGCATTACGACGTCACGAGTGGCTACTATCATCCAGTTCCTCCAAGCATCTGGTATTCTTGAGGACGAGGCTGCTCGCATTGCATCACGAGCCGTCCGATCTTCTACCAACAAGATTTACGACAGTCACTAGAAACGATGGCTTCATTGGTGTATCACGGAACAGATTGATCCAATCTACCCCCCTATGCAAGACCTTCTCTGGTTCCTCACAACTCTGTTCAAAAGCGGTCTCAGGGGCTCCACAATCCTAGTGTACCGTTCCGCCCTGAATGCTGTCTTCAAAGCGGCCGGTAACACGAACCTCCTCACAGATTACAGAATTTCGTCTTTAATTCATTCTTTCCACTTGGACTAACCACATATTTCAAGACAATTTCCCGATTGGGACCTGTCCATCGTCCTTACAGCACTCGTGTCGCCACCCTACGAACGCCTTGAAAATGGTTTCGTCTCTGGTGTACGAACCCTGCGACGTACTCAATACGCCTGTCAACGATCTCTGTGAGAAACTTTCAGCCGACGCCAGTCCTGAAGAAATCCGCAACCTTTCGTCCTTGATTTCACAACTTTTCCAAAAGGCCAGTTTTGCAATCTACCATGCTCTAAACTGGGCAACAAGAGCTCTTTTCAATAACACACTCCTGTTGAGAGAAACAGCTTTAAACTAAACAAGCAATCTCAACGACTCCACCAAACACCGACTTCGTAACCAGCCAATCCACGAATCAGACACACTCTTTCGAGGTCCAATTCCGACGCTGGCTCTACATTTGAATATTTCCAGAAAACCGTAACCTCAAAAGCAGAATCATCCATTCGGCTGACCCTTCTACAAAAATCACAAACCAGCCTCGACTCTTCCTTTGGCAGACGAATGGAGTAAGCCCAAAGGCCCTCTAACCGAAAACAGGAACAGCGACAATGCTCGACACCAAGCTAAGCAGCTTCAGCCCTTTTGGATGGAACAGCACCACGCTCTCGTCCACCCGGGCCCAGGAATCAACAGAAACCAGCATTGACACCTGACCGCCGCAGCCGATACTCCTCACAGGGGGCAACAGCTCCTTTCGAAAAGGACAACAATTATGCCAATTCACCCTCCCGCTTCCCAGTCGGCGCAAGACTCCGACACTTTCTACCAGTTTGGCACGAATTAACTCACAATTCGGAAATGCTCTCGATCATAAAACACGGCTTTCGACCGACTTTTCTAACAAAACCTCCACTAGCTGGCACGCCGCCCAGGGAATTTACACCGCCAGTAAACAAAAACCTTTCGTCCGAAGTTGCACTACTTCTCTCCAAACAAATGATCAAACAATGCTACAACCCATGACTGGGGTTTTACAGCTCGATCTTCCTTCGTCCCAAGAAATGTGGAGGACAATGCCTAATCTTCAACCTAAAACCTCTCCGAACGAATTGCCAACGACCACTTCAAAATGGGAACACTGGAGTCAATTCTTCAATCTTTCAAACAAAACGAATCGACAGTTTCGATCGATTTAGAAGATGCCTACCTTCACAGTCTGCTGCACCCGGCAACCAGCCATTATTTCTGCTTCATCTACCACCGAAAGGTCTACAAATTTCGCTGCCTCCCATTCAGTTTGAACGCAGTACCAAGAATCTTCACGCTGGTCCTGAAACCAATACTGGCAAGACTACACCAGCAACAGATCCAGGCCAGCACATACTTAGGCGACTGGGCGCTCAACTACCCAGACCCCCATTCGCCTACAAATGGACAGAGACCTCACAATTCTCCTATTGAACAAACTGGGCTTCGATTCAAACTCCAGCGAAACCATGGCAGTCATGATTGCACAATGGATCAAAAAGACAATCGAAGCTGCTTATGACAAACAAGAAAACACAAGCAATAGCATGAGAGTGACGGCACATGCATCGTTTCCCTGGCGCATGCCGATTTTGGCCGTGAGCCGAGCAATCTCCACATCATGGGCCTACCACAATGCCGTTCCCATTCAAGGAATCCTAGCGGCAGCATCCTGGCGAAAGGTTACAACATTCACATCGCACCATCCTGCGTGACATGTCAAGAGAAGAAAACGGACTACACCGGTTGGTACCTATAGTCGCAGCCCGAACAGTAGTCAAGTTCCCCTTAAGCACTCAAAACGAAGTAGAAGCAAGCCAACCACTGATGGACGCAAGCCAAACCACTGAGGAAAGCAAGACCCATCTCTAACCATCGGTTCTTTTCAGGGCTACCAAATCCCACGAAAGAGAACCATTTTCCTGTTTACCTGTGTTCTGAATAAAGTGCAACAATTTAATAATTTTTTGGGCGCAAGCATGATTGCAACCCAGGGTGCCCGTCACCTAGTTTTTGATGTAGTCTCCTGTTAATGCCAAAATTAACAGGTTGTGGATGTTTTCCACCCGGCATTAAGAAAGCCCATTTGGTTTCTTTTGTGTAGGAAACATACATAACCAGACCCGCCGACCTCCCCTCTCCAGTCACCGCCTAACACATTGAGAGGAAACTAAATGAGGAAAGTATTCGCATTCTCGCTTATAGAGAGGAGGATTGCGCAGGCGCAGTAGGGTTGGCAAGCAGGCAGTTACAAGCAGCCAAGAAACCTACAGGGCAGCATCCATTGAGGATAAATGTATGCCAAAATTAACCGGCTAGGCTATGTATGTTCTCCTAGGCAAAAGAAACCATTTTTAGCCGGCCAGTCGGAGGGCCGACAAAATGGGCTTTTTCTGGGAGTCTTCTTCGACCTCTCATCTGCAACAGTGATACGTTCACTTGAACCGCTTAGAAAACGTTCTTCAACAATCCTGTCTTTCCTGAACAAAAAAAGTACAACCTAGCAGCATTAAACAGCCTAATCGGAAGGTTGGACTCCATAGCGAATTTTGTCCCGTATGACAGATTGATGACTCGTCCGTTCCACCATTACAGCATAGACACTTCAAGAAGAAGCCATCTTTTTGACGACTCCACTTACCCCATCTACGATCACTTTCCAATCGAGACGCTCTTATGGTGGTCCGACGCCCACGTCTGAGCTCAATCCATTCCACTCCACGAACTTCACCCAGACCTAATCCTGCTGACGGACGCATCAATGGACAGCTGGGGAGCTCACATTGGACACCACGAAGCCTCAGGGCTACGGACAAAAGGCAGAATAGACCACATTAATGTTCTGGAACTCAAGGCGGTCTTCAAAGCCCATGACCATTTTCAAACATCGCGTCAAAGAAGACAGCGCAAGTCCAAGCAGACAACACTACAGCGGTAGACATCTTCGGAAAGGAGACGGAACAAAGTCCAGGAACCTTCACTTTTTAAACTCGGAGATTTTCAAACTCTGCAACCAGTTGGGAACGACTCTTCTCTCTCTTATCCCAGGAAACCGCCCTTTCCAGACACCTCAAGCCACTGATGAGATAATGAAAACAGTTGAGGTTCTAACTGTTTGCCAGGGGACTAATATGATCGACCTATTCGCCATGAGGCACATTGCCAGACTTCCCCACTTCTGCAGCCCAGACTCAAACCATCAAGCTTGGGCAGTGGATGCCTTGTCCACAACTTGAATGAACCTTTTCGGTTATCTGTTTCCACCATTCACACTTCTGTTACAGATCCTACAGAAAATCAAACAAAAACCAGGACTGTTCATTCTCATAGTTCCAAATTGGCTGGCGGCACCATGGTTCCCTCAATTGCTCCATCTTCAAGTGGACCTTCCAAGGAGTTTACCTGAATCTTATGACCTTTTACCACAAAGAAAATGGCGTCTATTCCACCCAAACACCAGTGCCTTGAAACTACATGGCGGCTATTATCATCGGACGTCTCGAGGAGACAGGACTTCTTGAAGAACACGCAATCCGCATCACAAGTATCTATAGAAACTACAACAGCAACTGGAAGAAATGGTTTCATTGATATCACAGACAGAAGGTCGGTCCAATTGCTCCCCTTTTGCCTAACCTACTTCAATGCCCTCTTAACATTAGGACTGAAAGGTTCCACCATTTTAGTACACCTTTCATCTCTGAACTCTATTTTCAAAAAGTTCAGGAATGAACTTTTAGAAGATCGCATCTCAAACCTAAACAAACCTTTCGAAATTGAAAGACCTACAACCAGAAGAACTTTCCCAGACTGGGACTTCTCCTTAGTTCTCGATTCATTAATGAAGGAACTTTACGAAGCCTTGTCAGCTTTCAACCTTATCTTCTGACCAAGAAAACTCTTTTCTTATTATCTCTGGCTTCTAGCCTACAATGCAGCGAAATTCATGCCCTCTCAATGGATTCAGCTTACTTGGTCTTTTTGGACAATTATAAAGCCATCTCACTCACACCACGAGCTTCATTCAGCACTCGACTAAGAAGCCGAGCGAACCTACGAAGCCCAGCGTCATTCCTGCTCTTACCCTAGTCACAGGAAACAAGCAAGAGAGACTCCTTTGTCCCGTTCGCACCTTGAGGTTCTATTTATAGCGAACCAACAGCAATGAAACTCCCTCTGCAATAATTTCAAAATGAATTAACAGTGATTGTAAATGCATATGAAGTATCTAACATCAGTTGCCATGACCACAACATTCGTGTCAGAGCACATGAGCTAAGAGCCATCCTCTCTCCTGGGCTTCCACAACAGCATCCCAGTTCCCGGGTTTCTTCAAGCTGCGTCATGGAGAAATGCTTCAGTCTTCAGATCCCAATACTGTAAAGGCTAGGTGCCAAAAATTCAGATTGGTTAGGATAACCGGCACTAAAAATCAAAAACTCGGGGAACATTTTTTTTTCTTAGCGCACGCTAGTGCTACATAGGCCTATAAAAAGACCTCCACTTTTAAACCTGTGTATCTCCGGGGAAAATGGACAAAAACGATCCCTGTTTTCACCCTTTAATAGCCTGGAACTCTGTCTTCAACTCCATGGAAACAGAACTGTGGAATTCCTTACCAATAATTATCTACAGCACTTTGAAAAACACTCCAAACCGCACGCAAAATCACCGATTGCCATTTTCCGAAAAACTTCTTTATTTGTAATTTATTATTTTTCAGGCATAAAGCCAATTAGCTTAGTGTTGTTTTAGGAGGGGCTGTGAAACAGCACTTAACCTCACATATATGTAAACTGAGGACCAACACTCTCCTTTTTTATTTTGAACTTCAATACCGGTTTTAGTTTGTCATGAAAACTTAGATTGTCAACCCTTATATTATCTGCGGCTGCAATAATACTTTAATTCAAATGCGTTCTAGCATTTGTACCCAAGCTGGTTTATTTAATCTTTTGCATAGTGCTTAAAAGCATTTAGTAAAGTAACTTTTTCCCATGAAATCTACCTTGTCCAAAACGGCAAAATTTACCGGATATTTTCTTCAAAGTGTTTTAGCTTGTATTTATTTCGGGGCTCAGACTATAGTAACGTTATCCGAATGTAAATAAAGCCTTTTCCTTCTATTAAACTTTAATAACGATTTTAGCCACAGTACTGCGTCCCCCCCCCCCCCACCCAGCCCTTAGCAATTTTTATTTTGAATGCAGGGTTAACTGCCCATGCTGGAAAAAGCCTTGTCTGCTCTAAGAGTCGGCAATTCCTTTGCTCCAGTGACAGCTCCAATTCCCTCCCAATCAGATCACTGCATTCAATTTCCCCTCCAGTCAGAGCAGAGCAGCTACCTCGTCCGTCCGCGCTTTCACTCTATCATGCTCGAGTGACAGCTTGGTCGGCCTGCTCATTCCCTCCCTCTCCACCTCCATTGTTCTCCACCTCTCGAGTCGCCCATGTAGTAGCTCTCCTACAAGGACTGGCTTTCCCTTCTCCCTGACGCCAGGCAGCAGCTATAAAACCTGACAACAGGCTGGCATCCTTAGCATTGCTCACTGATCTCAAAGGCTAGAGGTTACTACGACAGTCGGATTGAAGATGTCACGCTGGTCCGAATGTTGCCATGCCGTGGAAGGTAGTAGTTTCATAGGCAACTAGTTTAATTTTTGAAAGTATTCTTTTGGACTCTTACAAACATGCAAAATCTACCAAAGTGTCGGGTATCCAAAATGTAAAATTGTTTGATGAAGAGCGTATTTTTAGGTGAAATGTACAACAAATTACATGATTTGTCGGATTTTGTCGGGTATCCTAGATACCAGGATATGGTAGATTTTGCAAGTACGGACTCTTATTTTAAATTTATAGTTCTTAAATTTAAACTTAACTTTTAGTTTTGAGAATTGATTATGGATAGTTAATCGCCATCGGCATTTCTGGTCTTAGAACTCCCATCACTTAAGGGTTTAAGGTCCCCTTTCTAAAAACCGGCTTTGTTTCTTATTTATGTTGAACTGAGTGTTCTTCTAAATAATCCAATGATCACTAGTATTATCGTAGAGCAGAGACTTCTTTTGGGTTGTGTACCAGGTATTACTATTTGACGAAGTTTGATCCTTAGCAGTGGCTTTGGAAACAAAACTTAGACTATTTTACAAATGTAAGGTGCATTCTGTAACTTAGAGAGTTCGGTAACAAAACAATCTTTTTCTTTTTGAAATTGTATTTTAGTGTGAACTTAAAAACTTGTTCAATCGCCGATTTTATTGTAAATCATAGTGTGCTTTTAATTTAAAGCTTTCAAGAATTATATTTGTAACTGCTAGTTTTCAAATGTAAAGTGTGAAGTTAATGTCTTATTAAAAACCAAGAGTTGTTTTAAACGACAGTTTGACTAAAGCCGATTTAATTGCATGAGTTAAATAACTAAAAACCATTTTTATTCAAACTCTTAGCCACTAGCCAGGCAATTAAACACCCATCGTGGTGGCAGTGAAACCATTGATAGTTAGTACTAAAAACTTAGCTAGGACATAGACGCTCCTCTCCTAACCGTGCAGTAGACACTGCAGTGCTGATTTTACTGTAAAAGTCAAAACAGTCACCATGAGTACTTCCTACGAATTCGCAACTACACCAGATGTCGGTGCCTATCTGACAAGCACCTAAGGAAGACAGGTAGCGCCACTACAATTCTTCAGAGAAATGACCACCCACACAGATGGACTTCACAGGCTGGGACCTCCCAAAGTGTTGTTATGCCCCCCCCCCTCCCCCCCCCCCCATAGCACTAATGATGAAGAAACAAAATAACGGCCCTTTTCAGGGCCACCACATCAGAAAAGAAATCTTGAAACCTCTTTGATTTTGAATAAAGTGCTAAAGTGCTAAATTCTGCGACTTTTGTGGGACCAGCTCCTAACCCTGGGGAACCAGTCAGTTGGTGCCCGCCGCCATTTTTGACGAGGTCTTCTGTAAATGCTAAATTTACAGGCAATATACATTTTCGTAGCAATAGAAAGAGAGAATTGCTGGCTAGCGGCTAAATTCTGTTTCTATTGCATAAAACGAAAATATACATTACCTGTACCCACCCTACCTGCCCTCTTGAGTCATCACCTCGGAAGCATATTGAGAGGCATGAAAGATGTTTGCACGCTTGGAGCGTTTGTATACCTGTTGGAAGGGGGTGCGCAATCGCATGTGCACTTTGGGGTTAACGAGCTGGCTGGTGAATGGTTTAATTTAATCTCTAGAAGGAAAAAGTATTCGAGAATAAGAATGCTAAATTTACAGGTTTATGCAATAGAAACAGAATTTAGCCGTGACGGCAATTCTTTTTTTTTTTTAAATCATAGCCAAAATTACGCATTACTGTTGCTATAGTTTATTATAGTTCAAACAGCTTTCTGTTGTGTTTAGATCGTGCCTTTTTTAGCACTCGGTCTTGGAGTCGACGACATGTTTCTTCTTGCACATACGTACGCCGAAAATTCAAGTTCAGAAATTCCGTGTGAGGTAAGAGCAATTTTTATATCGTTTTGTTTTTTATTCTACATTATCGATAGAAAGAGTGCTAATGATTTGGAGAAACTTAATTTACAATTTTACTTACTTTCGCCATGCTGCAGTTTAGAGTCAGGTAAGCGGTGTTATTAATATTAATTAAAAAAAAAATCTGTGTGGTACCTTTACAACCAAAAATCTCCAGGAAATTTCAGGGAAAACAAGAATTTCTTTGAAAATCAGGGTTAGTATGTCCAAGTATTTTAGATATTACTTTAACAAACCAAATCTTAAGGTGGTAACAACAATATCTGTGTGAAAATGTTCCGTCTGTACTAGTCTTTAAACAGCTATTTCCTGGGATGTTGGATTATTTTCGTGCAAATATTAAACATCCATTAATGAACCTCACGGGACCGGCGTACGAAGGCATTGACAGATTGGTGGCACCTACGCTGGCTGCCAAGCTTGACGCTAAGTGGGGTATCCAGATGGCAAATGAAGATCAGTGATGCATCCCTCCACGCGCGTGTTTTTGAAATCTGGAATTCGCTAACTTTAGGCATGTAGTTTTCGGACGTTTTTTACATTGTTGACATTTTTCTGAAGAAGGTGAACGGGTGTTGACTTCACCGAAAATTTAAAGGAACTCTGTTGTGTTTCTGCCAGGTGGTTGTGTGTGATTTCCCGTTGTTATGCAAATATTAATAAAAACTTTAGCTACTCCCTGTTTCCCTAACTAAACAACTAGTAAACACCTGGAAATTGCCATGGATGCACCTGGAAAACCCAGAAATGTCAGGGAAAATAAGAATAAAAAAATTGTCTGAACCCTAACATGGTTAGAAAAACTGTACAAACAACAGGAAAAATATGTCTTGACGCTCAAATTCAAAACTCAAATTCTCACCAGTATTGTACAAATTTTCGATAGACATACGTCCATAAAAGGTGTTTAAAATTATGATACTCCTATCTTCTTCGGCTACTATAAAATGTGTTTTCTTCTACTTCATATGTCGCTGTTTGTGTTAGCTGTATTGAGGGAATTTTTTTTTTACAGTGTGGGCCTCGTAGCCCTCCTTGTGCGTTGGGCCGAGCTTGTTGGTGTATGTCAGGCCGAGTCTGTTCGTTGCAATGGCAATGGCAGTACCACTTCCTATTTAGGTGATCACCAAGTTGCCTACTGATTACAATAAAGCTGGATCATCCAAACTAATTGGGACCAAAGGTAGTTTGGATAATCGAAAATTCGGGTAATCCTATTAACGTTAATCTACCCCAAAACAAAACTTGTTAAGGATTCCCGCCAAGGTTTTTGGCCTTATGAAGTCGTGATATCAAATGCCAACAGTGGCGTAGCTAAGGGTGTGCAAACGTGTGCAATGCACACGTTGCCCTCAGTGTTCGCACACGTTGACCTTTTCGCCAGTAACTACTTATTTTCCGTAGGCATCAGGTCTTCATGCGCAGGTATGCACATGTTGCCCTCTGCCTAGGCACATGTTGCCCAAATTCCTGGCTATGCCACTGAACGCCAAGCTCTATCACCAAGGTAATCCCACCGAGTAATAGTTCGAAGGTTAAATGAAATATATGAAAATTGCTTACTGCGCTATTTTCAATTATTTCATTTAATGTTTGAAGTCTTAATCGGTAGGATTAGCTGGTAAAAGAGCTTAGCGTTTGATGTCACGACTTCACAATGTTGAAAAGCTTAGCGGGAATCCTTAACAAGTTTTGTTTGGGGTAGATATCGCATCTTTTTAATCCAAATTGACGAAATCCATTTTTTTTTTTAGCAATTTTGAGATGGAAACACAATCTAATTTTCTGGTCCATTTCTTTTGGTTTTTTTGTTGGCTTACCTTTTTTCATATGATTAGTATTTCTTATCTCTAAATTCTTCTGCAGTATCTCCTTGCAAACACATGGATTTATTTAATGTTTAGTTTACTGGCGTTTGCGGATTAGCATTATTTGCTAATTGACAATGTTTTTGCTCAAGGAGCTGCTTGTACAAAGGAAACTACTGTACACACAGTCTACGTCTTCCAGCTGGTGTTTGCTGATTGTCATTGTTGCGTAATAACAATGTAAAACAATCAATTTGGTCGTTTAGAGCTAGGAACCCCTGAACCACTTGACCAATAAGAAGAAGCCTTATGAAAAGGGCACATCTCCAGAGCAATCCCTGTAAAATGAGCTTAGAACTAGCTTTATTCACCGCATAAAAGAATTTATTTTCTTGAAACAAGAAATGGCATTAGCTAGTATCCAGTAGTAGCTATTAATTAAGCAAATATCAACGTTATTCACATAATTTTTTTAACAAGAAGACAGTAAGCTGTCACTAACAGTGACGTTTATGTTGTCAGGCGACCAATATCTCCCGATCAAACGGGTTTCAGCCTTTTCTGTTGCATTGTTATTTATCCTCACATGCCTGAAAACAGCCAAACTACCTTAGCTGTAAAGACACAAAGTGTCTAGTGGTCGCCATGCTCATCTATATTATTTGGATCGGTGTTATCGTTTATCATCTTGGCGGGCTACACACTAGCGTGGGTCTTGATAAACCAGCCATACTGCATGCAAGGGAAAAATCACGGGAAAAAACCTGTATTGTTTTACTAAATAACCTTTATTTATATTTTCAAGATTGCCAATCTGTAAAGAAATTGAATGCTATTAAAATGTTTTGCTAATAATAGTAAAATGCAGTAATAATAATAGTAAACTAAAATGGTACTGCACCAAAAATAAAAAATGAAAGCCCCATGCACGATCAATGTTGATTTGGTATAAATCGTCCTATGCAGTAGGCCTAATCATAATATCTATTTATACCTTAAGCCTCTGTGTACTGAGGCTTAAGGTATAAATTAGGCTTAAGGTACTGAGGCTTAAGGTTTTATTCTCTTAACTCAAACGTATGCAATATAGAACCGATATATCGGCTTTTCGGACCCAGAGGGTTAATTAGTATTTTAGTTGACGTTGTTAAAACTAACGTGAAATTCCTCTTGTGGGATGTAAATAGCGCTTGGTTTAAGCAAACATAGGCTAAGTTATTAAACATGCAATGCTCGGCCACCCATTTGTAATCTGGGAATCCTGGGGAAATCCCCTTCCCTGCTGTCATCAATATCGGCGTTATTAATTTCAACGTCACTGTCTTTTTACGCCAAGTGATCCATTTCAAAATCCCTTGGCGTGTTCTGTAGTATCGCGAGCTCTGATTGGTTCACTTGTGGCACGTGGCATTGGGGCCAGTCAGTATGTGATGTCACGCGAAGCGTATCAAGGTGGCCTTCATCGGAACTTGTTGTGCACGTTCTTTGTGAATCGGCGAGGAGCCAACGATGGCAGCTCACGGATTGTGGGAGTGCTATCGACGATCATCAATATTTGAGGCTGTATAACAACTTTGCTTGCACAGTAATAAATACAGGAAAAAAAAATTTCACATTTGGCAAAAAATACTGTAGAAGAATGTTAGAATTCTTAATGTTACCAGTGGCTGTTAACATTCCAAGTTTGTCTGGGTTCAGCAAGTATTGATATTTTCTGTAGGCCTAGTCCCAGTTTGCCGGTTTGCTTGGCCAAGGGCAGTTCGGATAAACAGGGTGTTCGATAATTTGAGTTTGGATAACTGAGGTTTTACTGTATATACTGATTATACTCGATTGTCGGGTTCAGAGTCGGGCTGGCGGGTAAAGGGCGTCTGTGCCATTTGGCGGGATGACAGAGCGCAATGGGTTTTACCATAAGCTGACTTATACGTATGATAGTGATGTACCCTCCAACCATCACTAGGTGGTCTGGGTAAGTGTAGTAAGCTTCCACACAAAGTTTGGATTCAGTGTCTATTTTCCAAAAAAACTTCTGTTTTTTTAAGAATCGCCTTTCTTGGTAGATTTTCACAGTTTTTAATTGAATTTTTTCCTTGGTTGGAAAGAGGGGGGAGGGAGTAAGGAAAGGAATTGCTAGCGATTCTATTCCCCTTAAATGCCAATCGCGTCTGGAGTTACAGACAATGAGTGTTGACGTCCGATTCCATGCCATGCGATGATCAGTACTAGTGCAGTGAGATGCGATTCTGTTGGCCCCTACTTTATTTCTTGTATCTGCCATGGTTTACCATTTCATTTATTCCCTTCCCTTCCTTGTCTTGTCCTTATACACAACATCGCAATCACTGCATGGTACTCTGTATACTCCCTCAGGGATGTTAGCGATGGCCTGAAGCTTTCTCCATCTTTTTTGGACCTGCTGAATCTTGCCTCACTCTGCACCTTGGACTTCAAGTTTTGACTCCTTTTATAAACGAATCAATGCCTCTCTACCTAATGTTCTCACCCACTCCCCTAAAGTACGTTATTCCGACTCTCTCACAATTCTTTCAACATGGTGTTACCCACACATCAAGTTTTTTCCTTCCTAACTGGCCTCTCGCTCAGCTTTGACGATGCCAACGGCCTGTTTTATGAACTGCTTAGCATTGCAGGCAGGCAGCCTAAATCCACGAACCTCCCTTTTGCTGCGTAGAGGAAAGGTTGGGCAATCTCCTTTGAGCTGGAATGCCAAACTAGGATGAACTCATTCTTAGCAATGTTTCGAAGTTGATCGGTTGGGTGACCTTAATATTGGGGCAAACCCCTCCGGAGAAGTAGGTTTAACACACGGGGCGAAGGAAAGAGAACCACCTGCTGTCTTGCTTAATCTAAGGTCCAAAAATGGGATGCAACTTTCCTTCTGCCGAGCCGAGACGAGGAAGGAAGTAATTGAAGGGGTTAAACAGCACATGGCTGATAAAAGCAATAAAGTAGAGGCCAACAGCATCGCATGTCACTGAGTACTGATCATCGCATGGAATCAGACATCAACACTCATTGTCTCTAACTCCAAACGAGATCGGCATTTAAGGGAAATAGAACTGCTAGCAACTCAGCATGATATTTCGGAAGGTGCATCTCTCATGGACCTACAAGGATCTTCAAACCCAACAATCGAGTGTATAATCAGGTAGGCAACTTGTTGATCACCTAAATAGGAAGTAGCTCTGCACAGCAACGAACAGACTTGACCTGACACACAACAAACTTGGCCTAATGCACACGGAGGGCTACGAGGCCCGAGCTATGTAAATAATTCCTTCAAAACAGCTAGCACAAACAGAGATGTAAGAAGCAGAAGGAAACACATTTTATAGTAGCTTGAAGAAGATAAGAGTATCATACTTTAACGCCTTTTGTGGATCGAAATTTAGCAAAATACTGATAAGTATTTAAGTTTTTAATTTGATCTCCTATCGTTACTGAACACTCAAAGTACGATGATAGTATTTTTCTTTGAGATTAGGGCAGTATATTCCCACAGTGCCCTTAAAAACATGCGATCCTATGTGAAAACCTGTTGTAGTGCAGGTAAATTCAAGGGACATCGTGCTTTTAACTTGGCATGCAAGCGCGAATGGGTTACACCGCTATCGTTGGCCTTTAGGCCTAAAGTGGGAGGTGTGAGCGGCCTCAACATCGCTGAGCACGCGAGCCACCAATTTCTCGCTGCTAGAATAGGTGAATGCCATTGGACGTTAAATCAAGCAAAAACCAATATTTTCATGCTTGAGCGATTTTTAGTGATAATTTGTCGGGAAGACTGTGGAATGAAGTGAGTTTGTATGTGAACAGTACATGTACAATTCTTATGAAAGGTCTCCACATGAGGAAGTTAGCGTCACTATGAGGACATCGAGGTTCCTATAACATGGTACTTGGAGTAAAAGAAAATGTTCCATGAGTGGATGAGAGTGAACATTTCCTGTTTGTGGTAAATGAGGCAGATGTGGAACTAACAGAGTGAAATGAGGGCACTCAATAGGGATTTCAAGTTTATTCCTATACCCAGTACAGTGAATATTGATGCATTAGCAAATTTAACAGCAGATGTGCAGCTGCTATTAGAAGGCTACTCTTTTGACCCAGTGATAAGGTTAAAGCTCCAACAGGGAATCCTGGAACAACCTCCGTAACTGAAAGTTAACACCACCAGAGCAAAACTCGAGGCAATTAGAAGGCTGCGCAATAATGCCCGAGTTACAATCTGTAAGGCAGATAAGGCCAATGTCATGGTCATTATAGCTGCTGAATAGCATGATGAAAGAGTCATTACTGACATTCTAGAGTCTGGAATGTATATGGAAGTGAGACCGAACATGATAGACTGGTGCTTGAGAAACATATCACTCAAAGCGAGTGTAATAGCCTGCATCCCACCCTCACCCAGTGGTTACCAACAACTTTTGCCTAGGTTAAAACTCACGACGAGGGTAAATCTGATTACTTCAGCCCAAAGGGGCCCATCACAAAAACTAGACTGGGAGTTGGCAAGTGAGTTTTGAAAGTATATGCAAAGCCCATGTCGGCCGAAGCACTAGGATGATTTGATTGAGACCGTTAGAGACGAAGCTGGTGCTGATGAAGAAGTCTTAGTTTCATTTGACATCGTGAAAATTTTCCCCCAGCCTTACCCATAGGCTAATAACTGGAGGTGTTTAATTAATCTGCCCAAAAAAGGGGTGTAGACCAAACTGTGTATGAGCGAAATAGGGCGATGTTGAAGGTGCTGCTGGCTAATATATATGTTGAATTCAAGGAGAGAACTTTCTGGCTGGTCAGTCTAACTCTGATGGGCTTCTCATTCTCAGCATTCCTCGCCAAGCTTGTCCTTCAGCATCTTGATACCTACATCTGTGACAGCGAGCGAAAAATGAGGTTTTGGAAGAGATTCGTCGATGATGTGTTAGCTGCGCTTGAGAAGAGAAAAGTTGGAGAAGTCATTTCCAAATTGAATGAGTGGTGGAAAGAAATCAAGTTCACCTTCGAACAACAAGAAAAAATGTCCACCCATTTTTGGATCTTAGATTAAGCAGAACAGCAGGTGGTTCTCTTTCCTTCGACCCGTATGTTAAACCTACCTTCTCGTGGAGGTGTTAGTCCTATGATTCAGGTCACCCAACCGATCAACTACGAAACATTTCGAAGAATGAGTTTATCCAACTAGTGCGGCACTCCAGCTTAAAGGAGATTGCCCAACCTTTCCTCTACGCAGTTAAAGGAAGGTTCGTTGATTTAGGCTACCCACCTGGAATGCTAAGCAGATTGAAAAGCAGATTGCTAAGCATCTTGAAAGCTGAGAGAGAGGCCCAATTTGGAGGGAAATGAACTTAATGAGAGGGTAACATCAAGTCGAAAGAGTTGCGAGAGCGTCGGAGTGACATACTTTAGGGGTGTGGGTGAGAATATTAGGAGATCATGAGAGAGAGGGAGGCATTGATTCGTTTGTAAAAGGAGGAAAAAATATGAAATCACAGCTCCCGAAGAAGCCCAAGGTACAGAGTGAGTCAAGATTCAGCAGATTGCAAGAAAAGAAAGAGAGGAGGAAGCGCTTCAAGCCATCGTCATCACCCCTGAGGGAGTATACCGAGTACCATGCAGAGATTGCGATGCTGTATATATAGGTGGACGAGGAAAAGAGTAGGCCTAATTGAAAGAGTAAAACAGCACATGGCAGATACAAGAAATAAGGTAGAGACCAACAGCATCGCATCTTACTGCATCAGTACTGATCATCGCATCACATGGAATCAGACGTCAACACTCATTGTCTCTTACCTCCAGACGAGATCGGCATTTAAGGAGGGTAGAATCGCTAGCAATTCATCATGAAATTTCGGATGAACCTGCAAGGACCCACAAGCCTATCGATTGAATGTATAATCAGTCGGCAACTTGATGATCACCTGAAGAAGTGGCACTGCCATAGCAACAAACAGACTCGGCCTGACACACAACAAAAACAACAAGCTCGGCCTAACATCTGTCAATAATTTGCAGAATACTGATGTGTATTTGAGTTTTGAATTTGGGCGTCAAGACAGATTTTTTCCCTTAGTTACTGAAGATTTAAAGTACGATGGTAGCATTTTTTTGTTGTTCAAACAACTGTAACGATTGTTATTGCTGAAATATGTCACTCTTCTTAAACCTTAATTCAGAAACTGCTCGTCTCATATTGATCTCCTAGACATAAGTTTATAAACTTTAGTGTGAAAATATCGGATGAAAATTCAGAAGAAATATCCCTAAAAGCAAGTGTTGGAGGTGGAAGTGTTTTAAGTGCGTAAAAAATGTATGTAGGTAGATATTATATGTGTTTTATGTACCGTAGGTCGATATTGTACATGTATGTATTGTATGTGTTGTGTGTGTGTTCAGCTACTGCCGGTTGGTTGCTAGTTCGGTTGCTACTTAAATTGTAGCCTTACTTGGACATGTAAAATGGCTGAAAAGGTGATATTATTGCACTTTCATATTACAACTAGAGGAAGCCCGTACTATGCACTGCTGATGTTGAATACACATTTTGCAACATTGGTACAGTTTGGTCACTCTTGATATGTCAATGTTTCACCAAACTAAGTTTTTTCAATCAAAATTTTGCACACGCTAACAATCTGATTTTCGTTCGCTTCACTCATTCAATTAGTTCATCGTTCTTCGGTGTTCCTCCCTTGGTTAGCGTTAATATACTATAACGGTGCTTACAGGATCTTGAGATGCTTGCTGCTTAGCACTGTCATCCAGTGTGGTCTGGATAACTTTAGTAGTACTTCGGGTGGCCATTTTTTTTTTGCTGTAAATACTAGCATAGCAGCTATGTCCTATCTAAAGGTTTAAGCATTAGCTAATCAGGTGTGCAAAATATTACAGAATGCTAGAACGAAGTTCGCGGGAAATTTCAGACAACTGTGGAAGTTTGCTAAAAAATGGCTTGCTGATATAGTGATAGGCTGTGGAAATGTGAAAAATCTGTAGGAAAATTTTGTGGGAAATTTAGTTCAGTAAGAATTGTATGCACCCCTGTAGCTAATCATGGTTCACTGCCACTAGGTGGGTGGTTTAATTGCTAACCTTAGGCTTTAAATAAAAATGGTTTTTAGTTAGATAAAACACTAGCAAATTAAATCTCTCTAGAAGCAACTGAGTTTTAAAATGACTCTTGGTTTTAGTAGAACAGGGGACAGAATAACACTTTACATTAGCAACTAGTCTTTACAAAAGCTTTACATGAAAGCACACTCTGATAAAGACAAAAATTATCGGCTATGAATTTACATTAAATTCGTTTAACAATTCCGAGTAGAAAAAGGGTTTTGGAGTTAGTTAGAAAGTGCATCTTACAAATTCAGTCTTAGTCTAATTTAAGATTATGTTTCTATGGCGTCTTGCACAAAATCAAATCTACTCTTCACGTTGAATCAGCTAGCAATATCAGGGTCCTACCATTGAAGTACTCTGCTTCGATAATAAAGCTACAAGATCTTGGTGATCTAAAAATGTTTGTTTACATTTTATAAGTTAAACAGAAAGAAAGCCGTTTTTTAGAAAGGGGACCTTAAACCCTTAAGTTATGGGAGGGTGACCAGAAATGCTGATGGTTTTAACTACCCATAAATTCGACTCAAAGTCAGAAGTTAAGTTTAAATCTTTTAAAGTTTAAATTTTAGAATAAGATTTCGAAAAATAAAGTAAAGCTAAAACTGGTTACCTAAACTACTACCTTGCCCGGCATGGCAACATTCGGACCGGTGACATCTCCACTCTGACCGTCGTAGTAACGTCTGGCTTTGATAGATGAGTTATGGTAAGGATGCCTACCTGCAGGCTGTTTTATAGCAGCTGCCTGGCAGCAGGGAGGAGGGAAAGCGCGTCCCTGTAGGAGAGCTACTACATGGCTGACTCTAGAGGAGGAGGAGAATGGGAGAGGGAGGGACTGAGCAAGCCGACCAAGCTGTCAATTAAACTGGGTAGAAGGAAAGCGTGGACTGACGAGGGCGCTGCTCGGCTGTGACTGGAAGGGGAATTGAATGCAGTGATCTGATTGAAAGGGGGATTGGGGCTGCCACTGGAGTAAAGGGATTGCCGACTCTTAGAGCAGACAAGGCCTTTTCCAGCATGGGCAGTTAAATTGCATTCAAATAAAAAATACTAAGGGCTGGGGGGGGGGACGAAGTTTACAAGCTCAGGTTGAAGTGCAAACGTGATATTTAGCCAGTGGAATGAATAAATGCATGTTTAATAGAAATAACGTTACTATGGTCAAGTAGTTTTGTTTTACAATTAAAAAATGTACATTAGAAAGAAATGTCTGCTAAAATTCGTAGGGTAAATTTGCGGGATCAGTCAAGTTCAGGAACCTAGTTTTTGCCTAAATAGTTGCTTCAATATTAAAATCAAAAGAGTAAATAATCCAGCTTGTTTCTGAATGCTATAACGCATTTAAATAGTATCATTGCAGCCGCAAAAATAAAATGTTTTCATAACAAACTTGGCGCCTTAGATTAAAATTAAAACGTAGAGTGTGGGTCCTCTTATACATGTATGTGAGATTAAGTGCCAATTGACAGCCCCTCCTAAATCAACACTAAGCTGGATGGCTTGTTGCCTGAAAGAATAAAAAGGGTATTTAAAAATATACAACTTCTTGAAAAACGCCGACTGGAGAATAGCTTGCGGTGTCGGCCAGTTTGAGCGTTTTATCAAACTGCTGTAGAAAACTACTGGCGTTGAATTTTAATGTTCTGTTTTCGCATTAGTCAAGTTAATGTTTCAGGCTATTAAGGGTTGAAAATTCCAGTCGATTCTGTCCATTTTTCGTGGAGATGCAGAGGTTTAAATAGCAAGGTCTTTTTAGGCCTATTGAGCGCTAGCGTGTGCTAATGAGAAAAAAAAAGTTTGTTGCGTAGAAACGATAAACCCTCAGGTTTTTGATGTTTTGAGTCGAGGTCGCCTCCCAAATCTAGAGTGAAGACACGCTTCTTGAATGTAGCTTGAATTGTTTTAAAAAGAAACAAACTGATTACGGTTTCTTCCTGGGAATGTAATTTTTTGTCGATGTTTTTTTCATCTCACTTTCTAACATAGGAAACCATGATGCGGCAACGAATGGCGTGTTTCGCATCGTGTGGCCTGACCAAAATTGTAAAGCTTTTTCTTTTCTTCTTCTTCTTCTTTGAGCAAAGCAAAATTTACTTACTTATTGAAACCGTAAATTCAATATTTCCATAACCATAGACCACATACGAAGGTTATTTACACTCAGGGACGATGCTAAGGTGGGGTGAGAGGGGGCGCTCGCCCCACTAAATTTGTGGCTGCTTGCTCTGGCCCCCCCTCCCCCCGCCATTTGATCAAAATCAAACGTATACATGAAGAAAATTCTGGCTACTTATTACGAAAACTACGTTAGTTTATTTTACAGCGACAGGAAGACACATCAATGGAGCCTAGTTGTTACTGTGAGAGTTGTAAAATCACATTTTTACCATTTGGATTTAAGAACGTTCGGTGTGAGAAAGAATTGCAAGTGTTATTTTTACTTTTATTGGGGGGGGGGGGGGGCACAACAGTAGGTTCGCCCCCCTGGCTAACATTGCTGCCCCTCTACCGCCTCACCAGTAAAGTGATTCTAGCGTCGTCCCCGTTTACACTTAAGCTATGCTTGCCGTGTAAGCTATACCTCACACCTTTCTGAAAACTAATAACTCATTTTCGCATCTTGGATGGCATTCGAACTTGCAACCTTTTGTAGTATTAGTCAGCTGACGCCCTAACCGTCCAGCCATACTGACTTGAAGAAATGCTCCGAGTTTAAATCGTATATTTTATGTTACTGATCGTTACTATACTATAATATATTGTAATGGCAATACCCGTCACCCGTTGCTATCTTGCAACGAATCCATCACGCAACTGATCACGCAACGTGATGCACGCAATTGTAACAATACAAAAAGTACATTAACAATAGAAACATGTTACTTTTCTCGTAGCTCAACACTTTTATCCCCAAGAATGCACTGCTCACACAATTTTTAAGTGTGCGTAACAGAAATTCAGAGAAATTATGATATCTTTATCCAATTTTTAACGCCACTATTTCGAGAGGGCACACGTCATACTCATAAGATACATTGTCCTTATTGCCGAATCACTCTTGATTTTTATGATCTTATTATGTAGATGACGAGGATCGTGAATCTTCCAAATGCCCCAGTAACCAAACCAAATTTCCCTAAACATGAAAAAAAAAAAAGTCGGAGGAACAAACATTGCAAGAAATATCTAAATAAATTTGTTGGTCCACTGAAACCAAGTTTTGCCCAAAGATTTGCAAATCTATCCTGACCCATTGTAACCAGGTTACTCAGTCGCGGAAGTTTCTCGAACCCAGGCACTAATAAATCCAAAAAGAACAATGAAAACTATTTATACCGTGAAGAAAGGATTCGAAACTTCCATTTATGGTACCATTTCTGGCCAACATTTAAATGATCTAACGGTAGTTTAAATACCTTCTACATTTTTCGTGTGTTTATGCTTGGCTTTTGGGATCGAATGTTTGCCCCTTTTGGGGAAATTATTTGAAAACCAAATGAGTACAAATTAAACAGCAGGAATAATAAAAGCGCAGGAATAACTGTTAGAAAAACACCTTGTGAGCAAATGAGTTGTAGGCCTCTTTGTGTTATTTTATTTCAGACAGTTAATTGACAGCGACTTCTAGTGGCAAGAAAATAATGCCAAAAATAGAAATTCCAATACTTTCTTAATATTGTAGGAAGTTGTCTATGTAACAGCTCTTAATTATTCTTTTTAAGAATGTTATTATTGTTGCTTAAATGTACTACCCGAATCGGCCATTAACTGCTATACTTTTTTGAATGGGCGCAGGGATTTAAGTTCGTGCCAGAATAAAAGGTGCCATACCAGGAAAAATACTGAGTTCTGGTTAGAAACAGGTGTTCACCTCATGTCTGCTATGTTCTACGTGTATTGTGTTTGTATCGTAGCACCAAGCAACAAAAAATGTACAGTTATGAAAAAAAATAACCCTCCCCCGCTTACAGTGGCGTGTACACCATCGACTCAGACTGGCAGGTGCCAGGGTCCCAATTGCGTTCAAGTCCCAACCCATCAAGTGCAAGGCAAACTTAAAAGCAAAGTCTTAAAACCATTGCTGATTATATTAGGTCCAAAGTAAGCATTTTGTATAATTTTAATGCGGATTTTTAAAACGTGTCTCCACTTCTGGGGGGGGGGGGCCCGGGGGTGCGCACGCACGCACGCGACGACGACGACCTTCTGGGACGCACTATAATCAATGTCCCCCTGTGCAGAAGGCCACCTGTACTACTGTGCCAGGGGCTCATCCTCGTCTGCTGTAAACGTTCTACTGCTGCTCAATATGAAGGAAACAAAATCAGCAAAAAAAAAAAACAGCGTCTAAAAGCAAACGTGGTTGAGTAAAAACTAAAAACATGTTCGGCTACTGCTTGGTTGCTGACTGTTGCTCGTAGACACATGGTTATGGCATTAACATCTTTTAATCTAACAAGGAAACAGGTTGAAACCATTTAAAAAAGCAAAATCCGTGGCCACCTACCTAGGCAGGTGCCTTGAGGTCCTGACCACCATATTGACTTGTCAAGGGAGGGTGACAGTCCCTCTTGCTGCCTCTGACCCCTCTCCCAGTAAGAATCACCCTGTCCTGCATTATGCCGCTAGATTTATAGCCTTGTGCTTCCCAAGGGGTTTATTCAAAGCGTGAGGAGGGGGGGGGGTGCCACGCTGCCTAAGATTGTACGAATTAATAGCAATTTAGAGATTGATGTTAAAGGAACTGTAGCAAATTTGACAAATATTTGCAATCATGGTGGCATACTGGAATCATTAACATACTTGGAAACTCATTCATAGTTTATGAGGACTTTGAAATTCTGGTAAAGATCTGGAAGATAGACGGAATTCGTGTTTCACGATGGGCGTTAACAGATCTTATGCAGCCGAGTTATTACCTAAATCAAATTCTTGCTTAAATTAATAAACAAAAACGGAACGTTAAATGTTTAGAGTAAGGGTCGAAAATTCAAAACCTAAAAGGATACGGACAAGCTTTGCCAGTCAGGGTCTAAGTGTAAAATTTTGTCAGTAAGAGGCTGGTAAAGCATTCTAAAGGGTCTGATTGTTGTTGACCTTCCTCTTTTTGATTTGGCCAACAGACACCATTCCAGTAGAGGACATCCTTTGAAGTTAGAAGTTCAGAGTTCGAATCTTGACTGTCGAAAAAATTTCTTTTCACTTCGGGTCGTGAATGTGTATGGAATGCTCTTAGCACGGAAACGGTGAATTGCTCGAAATGTGATTGAATTTCGTAGAATGATAAATAAGCAGTTCTTGAAGAGGACGCAGTAATTGTAAAAGCGTTTCAATTTGAAGTCCCAATGTTAGCGCCTCACACCCCTTCCGGCAACCATCCACAAATGGTGGTAATTTCCATTTTATTTATTTATTTAATATTATATATTATTACTTTTATTATCTTTATTAAGATTGACAATTGGTTTTAGCCAAGCTTTAAACTCGATGTATTATTTTATTATTTTATTATTTTTTAAGAAACATTGACAGTGATACCCGGCTATTCCCCCTCACTTGTCCTTCACGTTTGGCGATGCCATTGGGGACCATTGTGTCCCTGGTAGGTCTAACCTTGGTGGTAAGGCATTCGTGACCCCGACCCATTACCATCAACCCTTCCTCTGCAGCCGAGCCATCGTTTTCGTTTTAAACTTTTAAATTGTTTAACTTTTGTAATTTATATTATTTTATTAATTTTAAATTCGGATGGCAGTTAGTGACCACCAGGTCCTTGCCATTCCGGTTGCGTCTGCAACAAACCTATATTATTATTATTATTATTATTATTATTATTATTATTATTATTATTCCTCGAGTCAGGATTACAATGTAATAATTGTAATTGTTAATAAAAAGTATTATTATTATTATTATTATAACTTACATGAGGATTATTATTATTATTATTATGTTAGACCCTTAATTTTACTACCCGGTAGTTAGCTTAGATCTAGTCTATACGGTCAGAATGTGTGTATGAACGGTTGTAGCAAGTTTTCTTTGTTCTTAGAATATTATTAAAGAACTTTAAAACACAATTTTCTTGTGAAGTTTGGCATGTTTGTATTTTGATGCTTTAGAATTTTTTTTATTGTATATCGGCGATTTATGGTAGAGGATAAGCAATAATGCTCTCTGCTGTGTATATGCTGTCATGTTACTAATTCGAAAAATAATTTTCAAAATAAAGCAAAGCAGGAAACGTATATCTACTACCACTGGATCATCACATGGTCTTTGTTGGAGGATTTCTAGTTTTTCGTCAAAATGTATTTATTGCTGGCCACCGGGTAGTAAGGGTGTAATGCTTACAGCCTCTTACTGGCAAAATTTTACACCTAGACCCTGATTGTCAAAGCTTGTCCGTGATCCTTTTAGGTTTTGAATTTTAGACCCTTAAATACTAAAAACATTTAACGTTCCGTTTTTGTTTAATAATTCGTGTTACTTTTAGAATTGCAGCTACACGGTAAAACATTGCAGTTGACGATCAGAGCTGAGAGTTTAACACAGAGACTCTAGGCTGACCCTTACTAACCTGGCTATCGCCAGTGTTAACAATACATAGAAACAAATCCTTTAATCTACAGACTACATCTTGCCGTTGGCGTTTGCTAATTGACATTGTTGCATAATAACAATGTTTATACCACGGCTGTGATGTCATGCTAACTCAACGCCTCGTTAAATTTCCGTAGGTTAAATCCCGTTATCCAACACCGCAAGTGTGCGTCATCGCAAAAAGTGTGGGTTATTAAGTTACCCAACACTTTTGCCGATAACCCACACTTTTGCTGATAACCCACACTTTTGCTGATAACCCACACTTTTGCAACTTCTGGATTACGCGACCGGGAACGCACACACCAACAACCAAATACAGCGTGCGAAAAAAAAAAACGTAACGCAATAAAAACGTACAAAACTAATTACTTAAAATGAATGAAATCCGATCTCTGCAAACTCTCACATGTGTGGTCCATATCTAAGCTTGTTCACTCATGTTACCTCCCCACCCCCGTACTCCTCCCTCCCTCCCTCCCTCCCCAAACTGATATGGAATGACCTTCGGTCATACCAGGATGGGCTCGTTTCATTGGCTCCTGGTCATACCGATATCCTATAACCGTATTTTTTAAACAATTCTCAAACTACAAATGCACAAAATGAATTACGTACCTTCTCAGAATGTCCTAGTAATGTCACTGTATCCCTGCTGTCTCTCATGTCGAATTATTCTCTCAAAACACGATAAGGCTTCGATAAGCACAAGCGAGGTTCCAGCGAAAAACCAAACCCAACCGACGCTTGTCTAACCCCCACCCCCTCCATCCACAAAGTTTAACTCGTCCGTCTATCACACACTTGCCTCTCCACAAACTAAAATGGTATGACCTTCATTCATACCGATACCCTATTACCGTATTTTTTTAACAATTCTCAAACCTAAAATGCACAAAATGAATTGCGTACCTTCTCGGAATGTCCTAGTAATGTCACTGTATTATCCGTGCTGTCTCACATGTAGAATTATTCGCTCCAAACACGATAAGGCTTCGATAAACACGAGCGAGGTTCCAACGAAAAACCAAACCCAACCGTCTAACTCGCACACACACCCCCCCTTCCCTCCACAAAGTTTGACTCGTCCGTTTATCATACACTTCCCCTTCCGCAAACTAAAATGGTATGACCTTCATTCATATTGATGATCAACCTTTTCTTGAAGCAATTTTCACAAAACACGAACACGTTTTAATTAAATACGAGTTATCTGGACGTACCAACAGTGATATAAATCAGTTATAGTTTATAAACGATTGGTTATCGATTTTTAACGCACGGCTGGGATGATTTGGCTGCTCGACATGCAAATCAACCTAGCCGTGCGTTAAAAATCGGTAACCAATCGTTTCTAACCAATAACTATTACTTAAAACAATGAAAAACAATCAATCTGGTCGTTTACAGCTCCGTAACCCCTGAACCACTTGACCAATTAGAAAAAGCCTTATGGAAAGGGCACATCTACGGAGTAATGCCTGTAGAACCAGCAAGAACAAGAACAAGAACAAGAACAAGAACAAGAAATTGTCTATTTGGCCCCTCTTTGTATCTCGGGTTTGGCTGGACAGAATTTCACAATTTTTGGACTGCAGACAGACCTTGACTAGTCAAGGCTACATTCCAAATTTGGTTTAAAGATGTTTAACTTTTGACGGAGATATAAGCTGTCAAAGTTGAGAGTTTAACATAGAGGTCCTAGGTCGACCCTTACTAACACTGGCAATTGCCAGTGTTAATAACTCCGCTCTCAGTCCTTAAAACAAAATTTTAAATTGTTAAAATACTTACAATGAAATGAGACTGCAGTTAGAAGGTAATTAACAAACACTCAGACGCTGCAGTCCTCAAAGGCTAGATGTTTGTGTATTTAACTGTACCACTTATACATATTTTCCTGTAAACTTAATAGATGAAATACACCATTTTTATAACCGACGAAAATATACATTACTTGTTTTATTAGCAATTTCCCCCTTTTGAGCTATTTATCCCCTTGAAGCTTGAAAGTTGTCTTCCCTGCCAGGCTCGTAAGGTACGGCGCATGTGCGGGCTTGGGCCTGCTTATATAAGCTTGGCATCATTTCTCCTAGGGCGATCGCCACGCGTGGTCGCTTCCTGAGCATCCCCTTCGACGTTCTGCATAGGATTCTACGTTCCCCTCCGCATACCGCCGTCCGCGAATGGGCAATGCCATCCTTTCCACTTCAGTGGTGGCCGTCCCCATGACACGGTCGTACCGCCTCCCACTGGTTTCTCGAAACCAAAGGATGTTCTGCATGCCGACATTACACGGATGAACGGTACCTGCTTTCCTACATGACACGGCTGTTCAGCTACTCAGGGTTTCGTCCCCTTCTGTTTACCACCGTCCCACGGATGGGAGACCTTCGTTCCTGTCGACTTCCTTCCACCGCCCCTTCCGCACCGCCGTTCCTCTTGGCCCCTATAGCCCAAGGCAGCTTGTATCATCGTAGCGTTTGGGCAGTGTATGGATCAGTTCTGACGAGCAACGATCGCCGTCCTCAGTCTCTTTACCCCTTGCGCACCACTTGCTGTTGTTTACTCGACGAGGTGCAATGTCCCCCCGTACCGCCACCGTCTGCGTGGCCTACTGCACAGCCCTATTCTCTACTAAACATTCCATCGATGCAGCCCACTCGTCTTTTTTTTTCTAATGTGCGTTCCTTCGTTCCTGCAGCCCTCCACACCTGCGGAGGAGGGAGCACGTGCGCCCAACTAGGATCGACAATATTATGTTGTCCTACGTTCCTCCTTCCGGACCTCGGTCCCTGACAGGGAGAGGAGGCACTCTTTCAACTTCTGCAGTCGATTGGAAACGTTCTCCTTCTCTACTGACTGTTCTGCTTTACTAATCCGAAGATACCAATCCCCATCACGACCGTACTGCGCATTCGTCTGCACAGCCGCCGTCATATATATATACCGTTGGACGCGGTAGTTCGGCTCGCCTCCTTCTTCTACCGTCATCTTAGCAACAACAAAAAATTATTCGGGGACACTTCGTCTGGCCCGTGGCCCACATCCCACCCTACTTCCTATTCCGTTCCTTGGGCCCTTTCACACCCTCCGGTGTTTGGGGTGTGCTCTTGGTTCCTACCCAGGTCGGCTCGTCCATCGTTTCTGTTTGAACTACACAGATTAATTTCATGTAACAACTTGACCGACGAGCAACGCTGTTCCGTGTTCCGCCTGCCCGGACCAATCTACAATTGCTCCTACTGCTGTCCTGTTCTTGACGAACGTATGCTCACTTCACGTTCCCCATTTCACTCCTCGTTCCCCCTACTGGTTCTCGGTCTCTAACAAGGGGGGGGGGACGACAAGGTAGGCTGTTTCAACAACGAAGTTGATTACCTACCTTGTATCCCTTTAATGATAAGACCCCTGCAGGCGGTAGATGAGGGAGGGAGACTTTACAACGGCAGCGTCACGTTCTTCCTCCTACAAGGCCTCGGTCTGTAGCAAGGGATGATGCACTTGCCTCTATTAGGTCCAGCAACATGACGTCCCTCCCGTCCCCTTAGCACAAACCATCGCGACTAACTGAAACAAGGTACTTCCCTTCTGTAAAATCCCATCCACGATTTCTCATGCCGCAAGCTACGTGGACGTCAAGGGATGGTTCCTCATTACTGCACTCATCATCCCACGTCCCCTCCGGCTCCGCTAGTTACGGACGACATTACCATTCTTGAATTGACAACAGAACCAGATTCTTTGGAACAATCGCTTCCGCCTCCGAATTACTTCCTGCACCCTGTGATACTACAGCCGCATCTCCAATCCTTTGCAGCCAGCCTACGTCGGCGGGACCTACATTCCCTTCCGAGGAACTCTCTTGGATAAAGGGACGATATGCCTGTCTTCAACTCCAGCTCAAAGCACGACAAGTTACTGCCACAGTGGCCTCTTCTGTAGGACTACAACTAACTCCTCTGGATTTGTCATCACATTCCTCCCAACCTTCGGGACGTTCCGCAACTGAACAGTCCAATGAGCCGCTCACTTCATCCCGTGTACATGCTCTTTTGAACTCTTCCGTTAAACATTCCAAACAGTAAACTCTGGTCGCTGCCTACGCATCGCCCTGGTTTGCTTCCATTCTTTCAAGCACCACGCCCTTCCATTGGGGACACTGGTGCCTCTGCCGTTCCGGACGCTTAGCCTCCTCATTCCGTTCCTCCGCTCCTTTACTGCCTTCGCCTGTTCCTCTTGCGGGCAGTGACTTTGACTTTTGTTACTCGCCAAGGCCCGTGCATTTCAGCCGAACCTGGCCCTCCGATCCTAGGAGACTCTGATCCCTTGGTAATGCCTATCGAGGCAACACATCATGCTCCAGCCTCGCAGAAACCACTGAAACGAAAAGCTGACGTTCCGTTCCACGTTCCCCTAAACAACCGAAACTCCTAGCAACTGACGCCGTCCCAGCGGTTACGGAGGTTCTGGACTACACTCTCAAAAAAAATCTAGTTTGCCTCCTAACGCGAGTGTTACCAATCAAAACGACTCGTTTTCCCTTCACACCTCCGCAATAGCCACAATATGCCTCCCGTCGCTGGTGATCACGCGGAGGATCCCTTTCTGCGTTCCACATCCAACAGAGTTTCTTCATCGAAACACCCTACGCTGCCTGTTTAGACACGAAGGTGCTGTGCCTCCGCTCCAACTCGTTCCGTTCCCTGCAGCATCCGTCTTACGAGAAGCGCTCGTACGGAGGCTGCTTTTCTTTGTCAAGGAAATGAAGGACTTAAACTTCAATATCGATTTCGTTCTCAAGATTTGCGGAACATTTCTCTACCCAATATGCCTCCCTACCCTCCGCTTTAACAGACTTACCAACCCTGCGACAGACTGTCGACAATGCAGACAAGTTGCAGGCAGAAAATACGTTACTAAGTGCATCTAACGAGGCATTGACCGCTGAATTAAAGATCGTGAACAGGAAATACAATTCTATGAGGTTGAGTTACGCCCTCCTCGACACGGACCAGAACTAGCTCTCCCCAATTCTGTCCTCACCTCCTTGGCAGGCGTACTATCATGCTTGCTCCCATACACGACGCCCACACACTGTGCCATACATAGTTGGGATCATTTCACCTTACCGTCCACCCTCCGCCACGTCACATCGGTCACCTTCCATCCAGAAACTACATCATTCAGCCCCGTCACATCTGCCTTTCCTGCTGGATAAGTCATCCGCTACCGCTGAGCAGTTCTTCACTCCGCCGACTCCAGTTCCCACTACAAGGTCGGTCGGCACCTCGCCTCCTCCACCTGCTCTTGACGACGTTCCTACACCACAAAAAGACTCTTCCGCCTCTAGTCCGTCTGGAGCACCACCTCTCCATCAGCATGACATCATACCATCCGATGTTCTAGTAGCCACATCTCTCTCTCTAAGTCCAACATGCGTGTCAGTATCTAAGTCTGAGACTACGCCTACTCCTGCAACGCACATCGAACCCAACAGTGACCCCTCCGGTCACCTCCTGTCTCCGGTCTGGCAACGAACGCTGCAATCTCCACTTATGTCCCACTTCTCGAATTATTCAGTGTGGCAATTTGACAATGCCCCATCATTCATACCAGTCTTTCACGGCATCAATCCTAACACACAAAAAAAACACACAAAAAACAACTACGGGAACCTACCTTGCTCCCAGTACCGTACTAAGGCTACAGGCGTAGCCTTGGGATTCAGAATGATCCCATGGTCATCCTCACCCCCCGTTTCAAAATACCTCCGACATTCTTATGGGGCAGCGAGGTGTCTGCTTCTACGGTTCTCCTTATTAACAGATGATAGTGGAAACTTTCCCCTCGCTCGCGGCTTCGCCTCCTCACAGGTTCCCAGGCATCTCACCACCCATTTCGCAGAAATGAAGACAGTCCGACAACTACACCTAACCACCACACCGGAACCCTCCTCCTACATGCGTTCCTATCCTAGTTACCAACAAGTACCATTCTAGGTTGACGTTCCTCGCCTCAACCACATACCTCCGGTCCAACTTTCCGCTCATTGAAGATGCCTCAGACCTGCAAGATCATCTTTCTTCCCACAAGGTAGGCTGTTTCGACAACTAAGTTGATTACCTACCTTGTATCCCTTTAATGATAAGACCCCTGCATGCGGTAGATGGGGGGAGGGAGACATGAGCAAGCCGCATTCTCCAATCTCACTTTGGTATGACATTAAGCAACTAACTTCGAGTCTTGCTATTACTCCGTGTTATCAAGGTGAAAGTGGTTGGGAATTCAGGTGTATCTTCATCAGTTCTCTCGTACTGCGGGAGAACTTGAACCTAGCCTCCACCATGTGACGAAGTCTAATAAAACAGGTAATGTATATTTTCGTCGGCTATAAAAAGACTAAAATTGCAGGGCCCAAACCTGCTTATTTTAGTTTTTATTGGCTAACCAAAAATATACATTACCTAGATTCCCGCCCAAGCCTCCTCTCCATGAGCTAGGTTCTGGAAGGTGGAGAAATGATGCCAACAGGATGCAGGAGCTTATATAAGCAGACCCAAGCCCGTGCATGCGCCGTACCGTACGAGCCTGGCAGGGAAGACAACTTTCAAGCTTCTATGGGATAAATAGCTCAAAAGGGGGAAACTACTAATAAAACAGTTAATTTATATTTTCGGTTAGGCAATAAAAACTAAAATTAAGCAGGTTCGGGCCCTGAAAGTTTAGTCTGTTTAGCGTTGTCGCCTACCTTTGATTTGTACACCATTTATACACTATTGGTTGTAATTAGAAAGGATCTCACACTAGCTTTTTAGTAAGATGCATTAATTTTATATTTTAAAGTTACGATTAATGTTAGGTCGTGTTACGGTTTGCATTGAAGTAACGGTAGGCTTGCTGGGTCATTCATTAATTGACGGTGTCGCGAAAAAAATATCTTGAAAAGAATAACCTACTACAAAGGTTTCGTCTGCTGTACTTGTTTTCTTCTAGTGTGCGTTCTAATTTTATTTTTGCGAGTTTTAAATAGAGCTGCCTTGTCTTAGTGTGTGGCATTTGCGGTTGCTGCAGGCATAATGCCAAGAGATGAAGGGCTTAGAACTCTTCAGACTTAGTTATGAATTAATCAGTGGTTGGCTGGTTGTTGTGCAGGCAGACTTGCTCAAAACTATAATCATTAATCATAATCAAGGATCCAGTCAATATTTGGGTGAGGCAACAGGTAGAAACAACACAGCTTCCTTACGCTCATTATGGTGCAGGCTTTCCAGTAAAAAAATAAGAAATCTTTTTTTGCATAAAGAGCAATTTAAGAAATTTAAAAAAATCGAAATTTCTAATTTTTTGTATGACTTCTTGAGACAATTTGGTGTACACAAGTTTGAACCCAACAACAAATTAAATAACTTCTTATTGCCATAAAAATATCCATTACCTGATTTTTCCTTAGAGCAGTTTCCTTCTATTGTAGGCTCAATCTCTAGCGATGAAAAGTTGGCTTCCCCGACATGCTCGTGGGGCGGCCCCCCCCCTCCCGCGCATGCACGCGTGCCTCTATATAAAGCTCCCGGCAACGAGCTGGCGTCGTCTTTCTTCCTAGGGCACCACGGCGAATGGTTGTCTCTGGCTCTTCCGATATCTTTCATTCTGGTTGTTACCTCTGAATCCCGGTCGCTAGTCTACTGATCTCCTGGCCACCAAATGGATTCACCGGTTGTCTTAGGATATCCAGATTCTTCTTCTTCTGTTCAGTGTCAGGTTACTTCTTCAACCGGTTGTCGTCTCTCTTTTCCGGTCGACTGTCCAGATTCAACATCCGGTTCCCTTCGGGAGCTACCCTCTCCTGGAAAATCAATTTGACCTCGTTATGACCACCTTGTCTGTCACAAGCGGCTCTGCCCCGAAGATCCGGCCGCCCTCCGTTTTCGAAGCCACCCACGATTTTTCTGAACAGGCGGCATGTTCTCGCCTCGTCTCTACCGGCCTTCTTGCAACGCTTGCTGAACGCAGACTTCGGTCGACAGTGGGTGGAAGTGCCCCCGCGATGAGCACCTTTACGGCCAACAGGAGCCTCCTTCACGGCTCCAGTTACTACCTCGATCACCAGTATCGATCCTCCTTCACAGACAGTCGTTACCAGATTGTCAGTTCCGATTCCCCGGTTCTCTCGGCCGCCTTCTTCCTCGTCAACCACGGCCTCTTTCTCATGCGTTCCATTGATCCCCCCTACGGCCTGCTGTTTTCCAGGACCTCCCGCGACCGGCCCTACTGCTTCACCGTCTTTAGCTACGGTCGCCGTTGGTTCCAATCTGCGACCGGTCTTGACCCGGTTGCGGGTCCCTTTCCTCGGTCCGTAGCTAGCCTTTTTCAAGGGGGGGGGGGGTGCAAGGGTAAAATATAGGCCCCCAAAACTAAACAATTTTAGCTTCATGATTGTGGCCTATTTTATAGTTGTATTGCTATGTTAGCCTAAGTTGTTAAACTCCGAGCTAACTACCGGTGTGAGGTGAGTCCCCTTCCCAGCGAGTTTGAGTTCTGTGATAACACGCGGGTTGAGTGACAGAATAGTAAGCGTTGGCTTCCTGCCAACACTAACATTTACAGCCTTTATTAAACATACAGGTGGAGCATCACATCAGGTTACAATAAGTGGCTCTGTTGGCCAGCAAGTACAACTAAAGGATGTGCCGCAACAAATTAATGGAGGCACACCCACAAATCCAAGGACACACCAGTTTTATGTAAAAACTTTGGGCCATCTGCTTTGAATTTTGGGCCACCTTGCCTATCCTTCGCATCCCCTTTAATTGTGGCACTGAGCACAATCACTTTACTGCCACTTACATATAAACAACAGTACCAAACCAAACCCGTGATGAAAATATCACGGAAACATCACAACACCCGTGCGTAGCACGGGCTTACTTCTAGCCCGACACGCCTGCTCTGGTGTCAACATGTGATCCGTCGGTCTCCCCACCTGACGGTTATTCCTTGGGACCGTCATGAGACCCTTTTTCTTCTACGGTCGCTCCTTTGGCGCCCCCTTATTCGGTCCCCTCATCACCTTGTCTTCTCTGCGTGGAACTCTCCTTCACTTCTTCATGTCCTGTGGCCTTCTCTCCGGGTCCGGAACCATACGCGGCGGTCCCTAGCATGAGCTCGCCAGACTTAAGAAGATTAGACAATTTTCAAAAAAGTGTGTAAAAATTAAATGTTATTAGTTTACCTTAATTTTTTTTAACGTTGCCTAATATTAGCAATTTTTCGAGATAAGACTTATGAACTCTTGTTGAATCTTGTTCAGTTTTGTGTAAAACCCGGGTACCCGGAAAAACCCGGGTTTTAGATTTTTCATACCCGAAAACCCGGGGTTGGCACTTGGGGCCGGGTTTGGAAACCCTAGTTCGAACAAGGAAGGGATTTTAGTTGAAGTAGTAACATACTGTGCAGGAAAAACAGAAAAGGTCCAGAAGACACTCACAGAGATGGGTATTCAATGCTTTATTAGCAACCAACCGAACCTAATGCCAGACCCAGCCAACCAACTCACAGATACCAAACCAGATCTAAACAGAAGCCAACACAGCAATCACAACCAAACCCACATTGCTCCTTCCCCCTTCAAACTGCAATAAAGCCACCTACGCCTTTTCTACACATCCCACAAACACCAGCAGCTGTCTACGCTGTTCCCCGCGCTGATTGCAGGAGTATCTATGTAGGGGATACCAAGAGACGGATTAGCAGACAGGTCGAAGAGCAAATGACAGACATCGAGAAAAAGAAAGTCAAAGAAAACGGAATTGCGGCCCACCATCACCACCTCCATCATGAAATAGCTTGGGGAAAAACCAAAATGCTACTTAAATCAAACAAATTTGAGCCACACCTACGTGCCCTCGAATGATGTGCTATTCAGTATCTCGGAACAATAATGTGAATCTCGTGAATATCCAAGAACCTGCAAACAAAGGAATAGCCAATATTGCCACACCAGAGCTCACCTCTGGTTTCTCTTACAAGTGGAAAGCCTACCTCCCTCCACCATCACCTGAAGAAGAAGAGAGGGAGCCACTGTTAAACGTAACTGGCAATTGGCCCCACCACACGTTTTTTTCAGAACTTAGTGATGTTACATTAGTGTGCTAATCACCCAGTGCCTGATGAAGACGGAAGATTTAGTTGAAAAACTAGTGAATCCTGCCAAAAATTCACAGTATAGAAGAAGTCTGAAACTTCCAAGTTGGCGTAAGCGTTCTTCTTTTCAAAATAAGAGTTATTGCCAATTTAATTTGTAAATCCATTTTGTTTTTACTTCAAAGCCCTGTACTTAGTTGAAGTTAAACTTGTAATTGTTTATTTTTGAACTGTTCATTAAACCAAGAGTAAAATGCCAGTTGATTCTTTGTAGATTAATAGCTCCCCACCATGGTGGCAGCGATACCAGTGTCGCGTCTCGCGATGTCACTCTGATCGGCTCGCCATAAACACCGATTGCCGAGTCGCTTGACTCCCCCTCTTCATACCCACATTGCTGCATCACTCCACTTGTCTTTGTTTTCCGATCTACCTGCTCGCGGCTAATTACGTCACTTAACTCACCTGCATGTGTGTCCTTTATCGTGTCATACTTGCGTCGCGTGATGTCATCACCTGTAATAAAATAAACCTAAAAATATTACTTACCTGCTTATGTAATATAAAACCCCTAGTTTAATATCTTTCTTTAAATTTTGTTTGTCTTTAATATGCTAAGATTTTGATTGCTTGGCGTATGTCATAACATCTGATGATGATCACCTGTTATGCTAATTTCCCCTGCGAGATATAACGTGGCCTGATTGGTCGAAGCGTGTCACTCTCCATCATCGTCACTCAGGCTTCACGACTCGTCGGTGTCGTGTTGGGCACTATGGTTTTCCCTCCGTGTTTTTAACCGCTGGCATGCTGCTAGTCCGTGCCCTGTGTTTTACTACCGGAAATCGCGTATTAAACGCCCTGTTAATGCTAACGCCCAGCCCCCTAAAATGCTTGAAGGTCAAAAATCGTAATAAACTGTTGTTGACGCCCACCCCTTAAAAATTATCGATTTTCAGTGGCAAATTTAACTAAAGTTTTAACAAAATCAACGTTTCATCCACTTAATCTTGGTTTTTCTGTGTCAAAATTAAATAAAAGCTTCATACATTTAACAAAATCAACTGTATCCAACACGATTCACGGGAGCATTTGTAATCACGGAAACTTCGGAAATATTAGGCCTAACGATCGATCATTGACGTGGGTGATGTGGATTCAGTCTAGCAAAAACACAATGCCTTTATTCTCATTTATTCACAAATTTAGTTTATTAAATTATCCTCCTTCCAATAGCTAACAAAATTCACAGTTAAAACTAATTTATAATCACCACCAACCTTGAAAACAACAACGCGATTGACGTGCGTGAAGCACATTCTGTGTTGACGGCAATTTCCAAAAAAATGATCCG
>JAHWFP010240255.1:79866-93798 GCA_023313725.1 Lithobius niger
AAATAGAAAGAAACAATAAAATAGCTAAAATAAATGCATTTACAGTATTTGGATTTCAAATCACAATTCGCAAAAGGAACGTATCCACGCCTTAAACGAAGATGATCCCGATCGACACATTCAGTTCTGTGAGGAATTCCTAGATTTCAAATAATAATAAAACAAAAGAAAAAGCGCATGTAGAACCCTTGGGGGAGGGGGGATGAGGACTTTACCACGGACCTCCGTCCCATTGCCGGGCCAGATAGGCTAACCTCTAAAATGCTGACGTTTGACATTTTGTTTCAAATCAGTTATAACGTCAATTAAGTCCATCATTAAGGTTTAGAGACAAAGAAACATGTTCCACGTGATTGAATCACGAACGAAGGTGCTCGAATTGTCGTCCTCCAGTAACGATACACTCACCACATCTGCTTTCCACACATAAGCATATTCTCCTGGATAAGTCAGGAGTAAATGTCTCAAATGCAGCAGTAATGACAACCTGCAGTGTTACAATATCCTGGGCTGGTTAAATGTACACATCAAATCCCGTTCTATTCCCCACACATTAAAGTCCATAGGTGTCAGCTCGCACGAACGCACGGACCATTCCATCGCACCTCTTCTACCAATCCTGCTGTTGGGAAATTGGTCATCAAGAACGTCTCGCACCTGTGTTGCATAGTGCGGTGATGCACCATCTTGTTGGAAAATAATATCTGCGGGACACTTTTCCCGTCTGCTGTCAGAATCCTGTCTTCTAGCAGCTGACGATATACTGCACCGTTGATTGGTCCATTAAGGATGAATGGTCAAATGACTCCCCCCCCCCCCTCCTAAGCCCATATACCTCCCCAAAGATTGATGTCAAGTGACAGCGTGAATGCCGCCATAGTGACGTGTGGGTTGTCATCACTGTAAAATATGCAGTTGTGACGATTAACTCTGCCATTCAATATGAAACTGGCTTCAACGGAGTATAATATCCGTTCCACGTTCTGTGGATCATCTGCAACGAAATCTAGGAATTCCTCGTAGAACTGAATGCATCGACCGGGACCATCTTCGAAGGCATGGATACGCCGTGGACGGTACACCTTCAAGCCTACGTCCTTAATCAGCCTATTAACTGAAGATGCTGTGCTGGACACAGCATTTTGCCGTTCCAACTGACGCTGGGACGTCGTTGGTTCATCAAGCAACGCGTGGTGGATCTTGGCGGTATTTTTTTTCAATCGTTCGTGCCGTTCGTTTAAGGCCAGAATGTCCCTTATGTTGATTTTCCACAGAACCTGTGGTTTCAAATTTCTCCACCAAATGTGCCACTCTGTAGAGCGGCATGGAGGTGGCTGAAGATATGTAGCCTGCCACCTCACCAAAACGTCTGATAACATATCGTTTTGGTAATTCCATTTAATAATATTGATACGTTGGTGAAAGGTTCATGCGTTTTGTCGTTATGGCATACAAAAAGAACGAGCGGTATCAAAGCAAGCTAATACAAAAAGAACAAACTATATCGAATGATACGTATCAGGTTGTATGCACATAACTACTGTCACGTCCAGGCCCGGACTGGGTAGGGGGGCTGGAGTGCGATCGCTCGGTGGGCCAGCACCCCCTCTTTTTAAATTTGTTTTTCTATTTGTTCATTGGAATCCTCATGTGTTGAATTTTGTAATGACCGATACAACTGAACGCTGCAAAGGGGGAGTAGGGGGGGGGGTGCCTGTAAATTTATGGAAAAACTAATTTGGTGGGCCAATTTTTTTTAACGTGGTGGGCCAAAATGTTATGAGCCCGGTCATAAGAATAAAGCCAGTCCGGGCCTGGTCACGTCCAAGTGTACGGACCAACCTGAGTACTACAGTATACTACACATCACACAATAGTGCATGCCCTCGGGACATCAGGTCGCATGACTCACAACTTTGCTGGAAACGGCAGTACAGCCGAAGGGCAACATGCAGCATTAACCAAGGTTACTAAATCGGTAATTAAATCGGCACAGTACTGTAAACTGGGAACTCCTGTCGGATAACGTTACTAGGCCTTTTGTGCATCAAGTGGTGTGGTGATTAGATGTGAATACTGATTGTTAATTCAGTATGTGCATTGGGCGCAGGGCCGTAGCCAGCACCCCCACAGCCCCCGCACTTGCGGGGGTTTGCCTACTGGGCCGAAGACACGTGGACGTTATAGTGGACTATAGCGTTGATTTTTGTTTACAAACTCGTGCCAAGTTCAGTTCCAGAGAACCATGTAGCGTAGAAAGGTTAAGGTTTCAAATGAAAGAGCTTTCTTTCTAGTTCCTGTAGGCCTAAGAGACGTGAAAATGGCCTGTTTATGTATAAAGCTTACTGTTTGGAAGCAGTTAATGATTAAGTTTAAAATTTGTTTGCCAGATAACAACAAAATTGTAAGCCCAACACGATTAAAATGGTTACATTATTTCGAAACGTCAGTTTCAGGAGCAGAGTTAAATTGTTGAACACGTAGTCGCAAAATAAATCGTGCTGATTGTTAATTTAAAAAAAAAAGTGGTAAACAAATTAAATTAGTTATGTTAAAAAAAACAAGCAAAAAAGAAATACAATTTCAACGGCAACGAAGCGCCATTCTCTGCCTCACAGTCGTGAATCATGAGACCTTTTTCCCAGTTCACGTATGATTACATTAAGCTCGACAGAAAATGGTGTGTTTAAAATAAAATTCAGTTGAACAGGGATTTGCTTTAATTTTTTTTTAATTTGCAATTCCACTTGCAATTGTTTCTGTGGGTAAGGTATTTTTTACTCGTGGCGAATGGGATTTTCTTTTCTTTATTTTTTTGTGGAGCCGCCGTGTGGGGGGGGGGGGAGGCGAGGCTCTTCATTTTAATTCTGGTGCGGGGGTATATAAAATTTCCTGGCTACTGCCCTTATTAGGCGATTCGATTTCTACAGGGTATCAGGGATAAGAGGCCGCAGAAGCTACGTTGTACTGCCGCCGTACAAGTGGGTTCCCCCCCATCATCCAGGGTTGCCACACGCGTTTTTTTCCTTTTACGTTATTATTTGGAATCCAAATACTGTAAAAGCCTTTATTTTTGCTATTTTGCTTGATGGCCAAATAAATGTTTTTATTTCCTTTTACAACAGCTTTTATTGTTTGTTTTGACCTTTCCCCCCCCCCCCCCCACCAACCAGGGTTGCCAAATGCGTTTTTTCCAATTGCTTTTTATTTTTGAATCCAAATAAAGGCCTTTTACAGCCTTTATTTTAGCAATTTTGCTTGATGGCCAATTATATGGTTTTTTTCTTCTTTCAACTTGAAATCTAATTATGGGCTTTTATTGTTTGTTTTGGTTCCCCTCCTCACCAACCAGGGCTGTCACATGCTTTTGTTACCTTTTGCGTGCTTATTTGAAATACAAATAAAAGTTTTATTTCCTGAGGTCAGGAATAACTTTCTTGATTTCTTTACTGAGGTCAGGGATAAGGGTTATAGTAATGGGGAATGGTTGTTGGACTTTGAAAAATTCGATGTAGCGTTTTTTTTTAAACACCCTGTATAACGGAAAACAGTATAACGGAATATCATCTAATAGGAAATTCGTATAATGGAAAAGTGTCTAACTGGAAATTCGTATAATGGAAAATCGTCTGATATCCCTGCCTCGCTCGCGCATATAACATCAGAAACCGCAGTTAGACGTTAATCCAGTTAGACGTTTATCCATTATACAATTATCCATTATACGATATTCCGTTTAGATGCTTTTCCAGATTTTTTATTTAGGCAGATTTTAGACAATTATCCCATTAGACGATTTTCCAGTTAAACATTCGTCCGAAAACATAAAGGGGTATGTTTTCGGTGGGGGGGGGGAGAGGGGGGAATAGGGGAGGTAATTACGTATTTTTACGCCACCTTTAGCCTGTATCGTGCACAATAATGACTTCAGATTGGGGCATGTTTTAATTGTTCATTTCGTAGCCAGTCACTTCACAGAAGGCTTATTTCACAGACACGATCACTTTACATATATTCATTTCACAGACACTCTTCTCACAGAAATTCGTTTTACAGACATTCGTTTCACAGACAATTTCGCAGACATTTATAAAACTACCTGTATTTTAAAATTCCCTAATTGTTATTTTTTTTTCATTCTAAAATTAGCTGCTTAACCACAAAAAAAAAATTGCCGGCTTCACCTTCATAAAAATAAATTCTGGTTAAAAACGTCCTCGGATTTCGGGGTGGGGTTGGGGGAGACAAAAGGAAGGAAAAACAGGAAGGTGAGATGGAACAGCATGAGAAGGGGAAAAAGGAAGGAAAATGGGCCCATCACTATATAGGTTATTTAGTTATTTGGAAGTTTAAAAAATCGAGCTTTATTTGGCCAGCATTTGTCTGGAAATGATAGTGTGAAAAAGCTGTTAACAACTCTTCAGAATTTTAATATTTTTTAAAAATATCAAAATGTATGTGAAAGGTTCAATTCTGTGAAATAATTGTCTGTGAAATAGATGTCGGAAGCGATCATGTCTTTGAAATGCGTATCTGTGAAATGATAAGCTCCCGTTTTAAATAATTGATCCGTTTGTTTTTTGTTACGAATTTTTTTCAGTGGAGTTGGCTTCAACCTGTAAGTTCCCTCCTTCACACGCCATTCCCTACCAATTTCTCACAATCTCACCATGATATATTTACTGATATTTGTTACATTACGGAATCGTAAGGAATATTAATAATACGTAGTTTAACTTTATTTTGACAATCGAATCGCCCATTAGGGCATTACAAGACTGGCGGTTGCCATAACAATAAATATATAAATCCACCACAAATACACCTCTGAGACAAAAAGAAAACCATGCAAAAGTAACCATGCAAAAAAAAAAACATGCATGCAATAAATAATAGACTTGATTAAACCAATTATAGTGAGAGTCGATTTGTTTCCTCTTGCGAATACAGCGATCGGTATGGCTACTAATTGTCTAACACGTGTGATACCCCTCGTAAGAATACAATCCTAACACCCAAATGATTTCTTGGCCACGGTTCCAAGAAATGCAACCGTAAGACCAGTGGTCGCTTGCATTTCATGCTTTTTTGCCTCAATCCCCCGATCCTCCATACATGTTTAGGTCAACTGCGTCGGATAGCATGGCGGCGCGCACCTTTCAGTTAAAGACGAGCCCACTACGATTACGATTCTTCAATCGGTTTCATTTTAAGTTGTAAGTTTAATTAGAACACTAGTGAACTGAATCAACATTAAAAATATTCAGCACCGTTTGGCAGTTTTACGATACGGGAAGCCTCCAAACCGTTTAGTCTCGGCGTTTTGAACATTTCCATTTGTCCAACTGCGACTGATAAGGATGAAATATCTAGATAGCACATTCATTGCCCAAAAGTAGTTCTATGAATTTGCGCCCCCCCCCCCTTCGCTCCCCTGACAACAAAAAAACAAATATCATACAGTAGAAGTTGTTTTAAATATTTCTCCTTCCCCCACCCTCCCGTAAAAGTCATGCAGTAAAGTCATGAAAGATTGTCCAAACAAGTAGCCCAAGCCTACGTTGATTTCGCGTATGCCGGCATTAGACTATTTAACTGTGTTATCCAGTTCGTACGAATGAGATCAGTGCCTACGTCAGTGGTCTGTGGAATAAAATTGATCAAGTTGCCATTCATTGGTCGGTTGGTGGTGACGTCCGCCGCTGACTATGGCTACATAGTTTCCAGTCATTGGTTGTGGATGGATGACGTCAGTCGGACGAAGAAAAAAAAACGAACGCCATTCGTTTGCAACAGACAAAAATCTTTTATTATTTCTAGCGGAGGATTCTCCCAACGGATTCGACCGATTTTCGAACTTAGACCTAGAAATGTGCCATAGAATGTGTGTGCAAAATTTGACAGAAATCCGATGATTCGTTAAAACGTTATAGCGCGAAAACACACACAGACAGACACCCAGACAGACAGACAAACCGTTCGCATAAGAGTCTAATCGACTCTAATAAATGGAACATTATAGTTGGCATCAGTATACGCCTTGGAAGTTAATATTACTAACACAATTAATTTATGCAGTGGGAATTAAATTTACAGTGGCCATGCTTGGTCAAAACTGGAGCAATTTGAATTTGTGTGCTTCATCAAGTTAAAAGTAGTAATATTTAACAAGCAGCAAAAAGGGTAAAATTTTAACAAGTTATATCAACAAGTAGCAATGTTTAACTAGCCAGCAAATAATGTGATTTAACAGGTTATATAACCAAATAGCCAGTGCTTCAAAAACAAAGTTGAGACAACAGTTGAGAAAACGAGAAAAGTTGACGATGCTGTTGCTGGAAAATGTACGTCCACTTCATTTTTCAGGAACAAATAAAATTATAAAACCGGGAAACGAAAACATAGACGATTAATCTAGACAGGATATGGGCTTCCATTGAGACTGGCGAGTGATCAACTTGTTGAAAATTTTTGTGTCTGTTGTTTATACTGAATTAGTGGCACAGAAACATGATCCCTGCCCCATGGTTATATTGATAATTTGTGGCAACTAATTTACCTTTACTGAACAAATAGTTTTCTTGCATTGCTTAATGCATGGTTCCATGGGGGAAAAAAGTTTTTAAACATAACAAATAAATTATTTTCGCAATAAATTTTACACCCCCTCGGTTCGTTCATTTTGCAATTGATCACCATGGCTTTGCCGCATTCAAAGCCAGTACTACCTTTGAACTGCTCATTGTATTTTTTCACTTCCTCTTTCCCCCCCCCCCGCCCCGACATTACAGCTCAACCCACCCCCCCCCCCCTCACAAGCAAGAGTTCTGAATGTTCTCCAAACAGAGATGCCATCTTTTATTCATCTGCCCCGTCTCGGCTCAAATGTTTTAATTTACAGAAGAAATGATGTGACGACAAAGTCACACATTAGCCTAGTGCACCTATATCTTCGTGCAACTAGAAATATAAAAACCAAGAACAGTCAACTGTTATTGCCGTTAGCTTGAATTAAAAATATGTCGGCCACTTCCTTTTGGTTGCCCATGTTCTGTATGTGCTACATTGGTTGAAAAACAACTCTTACAAAAAAATACTGCAGGTTTGACCTAAAAAAATGCAGTTCTACAGTACAATTCTATGGAACACAAACTGCAGGTTTAATTACTGCAGTTTATCAACGAAACTGCAGTTTGTGGGAAAACTGCAGTAATTAAGAACTGCACTTTGTGTTGCATGAAATTTTACTTTTGAACTCCATAAAAACTACACTACGAAACTGCAGTTCTGCATAACTTTCGTACAGTGTAGTTTTTATGGAGTTCAAAAGTAAAATTTCATGCAACACAAAGTGCAGTTCTTAATTACTGCAGTTTTCCCACAAACTGCAGTTTCGTTGATAAACTGCAGTAATTAAACCTGCAGTTTGTGTTCCATAGAATTGTACTGTAGAACTGCATTTTTATTGCCACGAAAATATCATTCCTTATTTTTTCATTCACAGTTTCCCCAATCTGGAACCTTTATTCCCTAGCATTAAAAGTTGTCTTCCCTGCCGGGCTTGCAACTACGGCGCGTGTCCAGAACTGGGTTCGTCTATATAAGCTGAATGAAGCGGACCGCCATCATCTTTCTTCCTAGGGCAACTGTCACGGTTGCTCCTGGAGCTCTCCACATGGATTCAACGATTCTCAATGCAGATGCTGATTCCTCTTCCGGTTCCGGGCTAGTGTTGTCCGTTTGCGGTTCTGGGTTGGTTCCTTCCGCTCCGATTCCTTCCTGTGATTCGACATGCCCTGATCCAGTTCCTACTGTCGTTTCACGACGTTCGTCATATCCCGTTCCTGCTAGACGCTTTGGCTGCCAGATTTCTACCAAGAGGTGTTGGGTGGCCCCCCCCCCCCCCCCCCCCCCCACGACCGCCACTTTCAGTCATCTTTCCAAGGCTGCTGGCCTCCTTTCCTAACCAGGTGTTCCGGGGTTCCTTTCGCCGTTCCAGTTCATACTCGGAACAGCGAGGGCCGCTTTTGCCTCCTGCTTTGGTCTCAGATCCTCTTGGTAGCGTTCCGAGTCCCTCACCAACGCTTCTTCCACCTGCTGGGTTACGATTGCCGGTTCCCTGCCGTAAGGGAAAAATAGGGCCGTAGGACCGGTTCCCTGCTGGTTACGACTGCAGCATTCCTTCTGCGATCCGACCACAAGTTCGGTAACTTGCTGTTTTTCCGGTCCTGCCGGCCCTTCTCCACCTGCTTTCATCAATTACTCTTTGGACTCCCCACTTGACAACACAGCGTGCCTTCTTTGCTTAGATCCTTTCCTTGCCGGATCGGCGTTAGGCAGTCACGAAGATCTCATCCACGGATTATTTATCTATGTCACGTCATTCCCCTATCGTCCTTACAAGAAAGCCGCTTCGCCCTCTGACTGGAATCAGACGGGAATCGCCTTTACGCTCCGTGCCAACGTCTACGAAGACCCTTTCTCCCAAGCCGGGTCCCTCTTCTCGACTGGATTTCCAAGTCTTGCACTACGGTCCTTTCCCCTCTGACAGAGCTGGCCTCCTGTTCCCCCTCGAAAGCCGAGAGTTGACTACAATTTCTGGTCAGTTTAAAAAAAGATTATAATAATAACGGAGAGATATAATAATACTGCAATAAATGAGTAAAACCACTTCAATGATCCTATCATCGGCCACCACGGCGCCTTCTAGACCCGCACTGGTACCATTTAATTCTTGCGGTTCTATTCAACGATTGCGCTCCACGCCTCCGTTCCTGTTCACGGTTATCGGGACCGTCCTTCCGTCCCTACGGGCACATATCTGTTCCAACTTCCTTCGTGTTCTTGTTCCGAGTTTGTCCGTGTCAACTGGTTCCATCTTTCTCCAACCCCGCTGCACCTCTCCATTCCCGTTGTGATTGCTGATCTCCATTCACGGCTTTGGGGGAGGGGTGGGGGGGCATGGGTCATGATAATTCATTTTCGCGGGCTCTTCTTGGAGGAAGGATTTGGTGTACCGGTTGAACTGGTTCTCCGTCTTCATTCTACATCGGATCTCCACATACCCATCAACCTGCGTTCCACTCCTCCAGTTCTGGCCCCATTCCGTCTCCGCTTCCTCCTACTCAGCCCTCGACTGGCGCTGTGCCAAATTGGATTGGTCCCGTCCACACTGTTTCACATCCAGTCATATGCATTTCTGATCCTGTCGTCCTTCCTCCTTCTGTCTAGCAATTGGGGTCGGTTTAACCAAGCCGCTCTACCGATTCCTAGGACTTTTCCTGTCTTACTTCGTCGCAGCCTCTTCACACCCCTGGCCCATTCTCCGTGTTTCATGTCCGCTCCGCCTTATTTACACTTCCGCCGCCAGACTTCGCTGTCGCTTCTGCGTTTTGCAACGAAAACTGTTGTCCTCTGCTTCGCCATTTTTTGTGCTTACCATTCTGTGTTCCTTCCCTTCCTGTGCTTGATGTCTTCCGATTCTTCGGAGGTCCTTTACCACCACAGGTACCCAACGTTACCTACCCTTCTCCGTGTGGATGTATCGGATTCACTGGTAAAACTGCATTTCGACCCACATCCCAGCTGCCAACACCACTGTCACTGTAACGGCGTAGATCTGTTCTGTAGCATTTGTATCGCCATTTCGCCATCTAAATGGGAAAAGATCCGCAGTAGGAACGTGACTCTAAACTTAGGGCGGAACGACAGAAACGACAACGTGAATCCGAACGCCTTGCTTCACTTTCATCATCTTCAGGTCGTGCTGTTACGACTTTTGCTATGACTACGACTACCACTCACCCTGTCTCCAGTTCTTCGTCTCGATCAGAGTCCGATTCCGCCTTGGCCGTTCCCGGCACTTCCGGATTCCGTCCTACAAGGGGAACGGGCCCACATCGCCTTCCATTCCGTCGGACACCCGGCCCACGTATCACGAATGTACGCTTCCCGATGGCCCCGCCACGTCTTCAGACTCTTCCTCCCGATCCCGTGTTGGCTACACCTCGTCCTGTTCATCGCCCTTCCTCGCCTCAGGTTTCATCAGCCACGGCTCCGTCGCCAGTCGTTCACTCTTCACCACTTCCGGCTCTTCCAGGCTGTGCCGTCCCTGTTTCTACACCTCCTGCTTCCGATCCAGCACCGTTCCCATCAGCTTCCATGCTTCGTGCCGCGTTAATGCACGGCTACAACTTACAGTTGTGACATGGAGCACGTGGACTACAATATTCATTTGGTTTTGTGTATGGCGGAGGGGTTTACTGCTGAATTAGCTCGCCTTCATTCTAAAAATGCAGACTCATCAGCCCTATGTGTTGCCGCGGAATAACTACCATCACTACAAGATGAAAACTTGCGTCTCCAAGCCCTCACTGTGTTTCGCTCGGACGATTTAGACACTCTTCACGCGCGACATCGTTCCCTCCGCATGAATTACATGGTCTTAAAGCACAAGTTACCATGGATCTCCCCGGTTCCGTCTTTTCCTCCGTGGAGGGCCTTCTATTGTGCCAGGTTTCATACCCGCCGATTACACGGTGCTCCCGCTTCCCTATGCATCCGATCTCCTCGCTGGGCTCCCTTCCCAGCCTTTTTGCCATCTCCTGATCCAGTCCTTCGGTGTTACCAAGACGCGCCTTCCCCACAGCCTTCCCCCTACAAAGACCTTTCTACTACAGCATCTTTGTCGTTTACCCCCTCCGGTTCTGCCTCCAGCACCCTATCCTCTGCTTGCAGCGTGGTCTCAGGTGGCCAGTTCTTCGGATTGCCGTCAGCTTTCCTCCTATTCCGTATGGCAATACGATGACGCGTCAACCTGCTTATCTTTTTTTTTTCCGGCATATCCCGTCACTCAGATCACTCTGCCCGTGAACTCCCTTGTTCCCCGTGCCGCAAGAAGGCTAAGGAAGTTGCGCTAGGCTTTCGAGCTCTGCCTTAGCATCTATCCTTTTCAGTTTACTCTTTACCGTGTTCCTACGCCTCGCTTCTTCGCGAGGAGGCCTGTTTTCCTTTTCACTTCCACAGTGTTATCCTGGAATTGGAGCCATGCTTCCTCGCTGCCCTTTGGATTCAGGACATACTCAACTTGTGTTTCTACATCCAAATTTCTATTTACGATCTGCTATTCCTAACCTGCATTTCCAAGATTACTTTGTCGCACGAGGTGCTTCACTCCTTACCGGCACGTTCTTCCTCAGATCAGCATTACGCTTCTCCACGCTCCTGTTACGTTCCGATCCCGTTCGTTGCGGTTCCTGACTCTTGCCTCATCAATAAGTGTGCTATGTCCTTCCGATTCCCGACCGTTCTTCTGAAAATATGAGTACTTTCACCCCCTGTTCTTTTGATTCGATTCGTCCCCTCTGTAAGATTTTGAAGGCTTATTCTGCGAATTGGCCAGGTCACCTTTTGCATGGCTGAAAAAACCTTGACTAACCTGAAACTTATTTTATTTTTCTAGTATGAAAAACTGAAAGATTTGCTTTACACATTTTTCTATGTGTATAAAATGCAGTCAGCAAAACCGATTTTATAAAAATGTGTCCCACGGCACTTTACAAGGCCAGAAAATGCCGGAAAATAGCAAGTGCCGGAGTGTTCCCAGCGCTCCCCCAAACCCCTTACCTTTTTCCCCCGCCAAACCATTCAGTACAAACCCCCACAGTACAAAACCTCGTTTACGCCACTGCGTTCCTATTCAATATATTTCGACCAAACTTTGGCCAGATAGTAGATACCAACTACCAACCAACTTTTATGCATTTCCTTGCAAGAGTAAACGTTCGGGGCCACACGTAAATTTGAAAACTGTTCACTTGTTGTTGTTGTGTTGTGGTTGTTCTTGTTCTTGTATGACATAGTTTCAGAAAAAAACTACTGCACCTACCTAAAATCTGAAACATGATGTAGATCAGGTATTTCCCTGGGCTTCATCCTCACAGAGACCACTTTTTCGATTGGTCGAGCCATTCCGGAGTGACCCTGAACGATCATTTTGATTGTTTACATTGTTTTCACCATTGTAATTAGGGAACAATGCCACGCAGCAAACTCCAGATCCATTCTTCGTGCACGAGTTATGTCTTTGCTAAAAAGTCGATTGTTGAAGGGCGAAATGAAAGAATGAGTTCTTATGGAGTTGTGCGTAACGGTGTTCACGCTGGTTTGTGGGTTTGTGATGTCTTAAGTTGGTCGAGTTCTTGATGTAGTTAAATGTGTATTTTTAGGTTAGAAGGAGCGTACGACTGTGTGCCAAGGCCTCTAATAAAATCTGACGAAAGAATGAATGGTTTGTATTTGTATTTAAGTTGGCAGAGCGTACGGCTGCGGGCCAAGGCTCTTATTAAATGATCGAAAGAACCCGTATTTCAGCTAAACGATATCTAGACACACGCTAGTGTTTCGCCACCAAGTAACAGTATATCGTCCGATTGTTAAAAATGATTGTTGATGAAAAAAGGGCGGCCGCACTAGCAGACTGTGTCTTTTAACTGAAACCAACTTAAACCTAATTTCAGCATACTGGTGTAAATTCGCCATGCGTTAGAAATGTTTGCAAATCGTTTGAATCAGGTGTCTGGGGTCCAGTAACGAAGAAAACGTCAACACGAAAATTTGGGAACATGTCCCTCCTGGAGAAAACGTGCCCTCAATAACGTTGAATGTGTGTTACTGGTGACTAGCAACTAGTAACTAGTCCGCAGGCTCCCATGTTAATTCTCATAGGGTATAACGACACGTCTACAGCTGATTAGGGAACTTGGCAGATCTAAATTTCGGCAGACAGGTAGAGCGTCATATGGGGAAGTGCCTTTTTATGAAATCGGGGTTGCAGCTAGAAGTACGTGGTCCTGAAGTGGCTCGTAAGTGCAAAAGTATTGTTGTAACCATTGTTTGTATTGTCATCCAACAGTAGATTATAACATGCTAAAGTGTTACACACTTATCGTTTCAATACCTAATTGTCAGAATTCATTGTTGTTGCAAATAGATGGTTCACTAAGAGACGGAGTATCTTTTATGCAAAGGTTTGGTCGGATTTTTGTTACGGTACACGAATCCAAACTAAATTATCTTCCCCACAACGATAAAAGGGAGAATTATTTGTTCGTGAACACCATGGTAACTAAGTGATTGAATGATTAACGTTAACCGAGGTGGGCCAAGTGAGGAGGGATGCACTGATTGAATAAACGAAGTGAACGAAAATCGGCGTAAAACCGTGTCAATTTCGCTGGCGTAACGGCTAATTGGGCAATGGCAAATGTGAAAATTATGAATGCGCAAATTTTTTAGACATAAAATTCCTCCAGACATGAAAGGTAGAGGGGACGATTAAGCCGTCTGATCCTTCGTTCGTTCACAGTCCTATGAAAGTTGTGATATCCACCCAAAACCATAAGTGGTATAAGAGAAGCCACCAAGTTTCAAAAAAGGGTTGGCCTTTCAAAGTAGTGATATCATTTAACCAGGAAAAGGTCACCAAGGTTAATGCTTTAAGGCAAGGTAATCGCACCTAATAATACTTTAGGCGTTAAATGAAAACTTAGAAGATTGCTACCACCAGTAGCAATGTTCTGGTTTTCATTTAACTTTCGAATTATTAGTAGGTGCGATTAACTGGCTAAAAGGATTAACCTTGGTGGCCTTTCCCTGGTTGAATGATATCACTACTTTGAAAGGCCGACCTTTTTTGAAACTTGGCGACTTCTCTTATACCAGTTATGGTTTTGGGTGGATAGATTTAAACCAAACTAAGCTACGTTGTTAATTTCGAGGCCTAAACCCTAAGGCCTCGAAATTAGCAGCTAGAAACGAAATGGCATATTTATTTCCGCAGATGCAGGCTATCAGAGCTGAGTACAATGAGAAAATTGCATCTGTTCAGTTTCATAAAGTGCAGTTTTTATGCAGACTGTAGTTTCATAAAGA
>JAHWFP010240256.1:1409-33736 GCA_023313725.1 Lithobius niger
TCTAGCTGCTTGTCTAACTTGGCTAGTTCCATTGCGCTAGCACGATCTTTAATTTGGGCATCTTGGTCCCTTAAGGCTAGTTCATAAGCACGGCGCTTATCTGCGTTCGCAATTTCAAGGGCTCTTAACTTTAATTCTTCTGCTTTAAGAAACAGTTCATTTTCTTTAGCTGCGAGTTCCTTTTTAGCAAAAACAGCAGCTTCTCTCCTTTCAATAGCATTAGCTAGTGCATCGGAAAGTTCACTTAAATCCAATTTACCGTCGTCGAGGGCTGCTCGTAAGATTTGTTGGGATTCGGCTCTAGAATCACTGACAGTAAAGCCTAAGTTTAAACATGCCTTCTTTAAGTCTTTCTTTTGTAAATCACGAATGATTTCTTCTAACTCTTCCATTTTGGACATTTTTAGGTTTAACGTTTAACGTGGTTTCAAAATAAAGCTTTTATAAATGAAACAAAAATTAAATGCACCCGCATAAAATTTAACGTTAAAATTACTTTAAAAACTTCTCTCCCAAATCCAGTAAGATTGCACATAAAAAATACACTTTCAAGACCCCTAGCACTCTGGTATACGAATTGCTAAATTGCATAAATGCTATCAACTACAACACTCGGCTTGGCGGACTCTAAGCATATCTCATGTACACGTACCCAATTTTTGTACAATCGCTGTACGGTCAGTCTGTCCTTCCATTCCACTGTAGTACGGGAAGTCCGGCACTGATTTTCAGGAGTCGATCGTCACTGGCGGTCAAATCCACTGGGACCTTGGGGTATCACATGCAAAATCCTCAGCTTGGCTGCACGGAGCGCAGGTTCCCTCACGGGCCTCTTCTCCTACAGCATCGGTTGGGGTTGAGACGGCTCTCGGCTGGAGAACGTCTACTGGAAGCGGCAGCTGTTGCTTCCTGGCGCCGGCAGTTGTTGGAGCTGCGGGCGGGGTTTGTACTATTTTTTATCTTTAGTACGACATCTGCTTCCTGACCTTGTGTAACGTAGTCACAGGCATCTACTTCGTGGCCATGTTTAACGGGACCACAGACGTCTAGTTGGAAGTGGCTTGCATCCTTCTAGGCTTGTAGTATGGCAGGGGGGGGGGGAACGCTTGACGGGAACAGCACCTGTTCATCCCACCGCTGCCACCAGTTGTAGCGGCGGACGCTACGACGGCTTAGGTTCTTGTAACGCCCCCGGTTTCCCTGGTGTACTTGGAGTTTCAGTCTAAGGTTCAACGGTTTTTACGACGACTTTTTCTGTTCATTAATACAGCATGAGCAACTGTCCTAATTAAAGGGGCCTAACCTTAAAACTGTCAGTAATCGCTGCCACCAATGGTGGATTTAACTGTTTAACTAGCTAAAATTAAATGATGGGCTACATATATTTTACACTAAAACACAATTAATCAATCTAGCAAACGGACTGAAGCTTAAAACTCCTGGTTTTATTTATGCAACAGAATGAAAAAGACACTTTACATTATAGTTTACTTCTAAAAGCTTTTGAATTAAATTAATTAAAAGCAACAAGTTTGAATATACAAGTTGGTAATTCACAGTTTTCAGACCAACAACACTTGTGTTTGGAATAAAGATCAAATTTTCACATTAGAAAAAGTAATACTTGGTGCTCCCGGAGACACCCGCAAGACTAAACAGCCGCAACTGATAGTAGTCTAACTGACAGTATGTTTCATACACGATCAATCGTCCACAGTTATGTTTCTAAGTTTTCCAAGTACAAAAGATCAACCTCCCTTAGTTCCCACAGAAACTGTTCTAAGAAATAAAAAGCCCGGGAATTTTATACTTAGGCATCAGTATGTTTCCTTTGAGTTCCACAAAGATCAAACCGTCAGTTAGTTTAAGTTAAAAATCCATTTAAAATAAACTGGAAAAGTTGGTTTTTAGTAAGAGAACCACTCTGACGTTATGGGGTGAGAGAACCTAATATGCCGCTTAAGGCGTCACCACCATAATTTTCTCTAAACTAGAGGTTAAGTTTAAGAATTAAAACTATAAATTTAGAATATGGGGGTCCTAAACTAAACTTTTAAAAGCTAAATTACAATATACGAACCACTACTATTCTGCCCGGCATGGCATTCCACGGACATGGCGTCTCCACTCCCGACTGGCGTGACCCTTCTAGCTTGAGAGATCTGTGAGCTGTGCTATGGGTGCTTGGGGGGTGGGGGTTTTTATGCTGGGGACCGGAAGTTCGCGCGGACGGGCAGGAGAGCCGCGGGGGTCGGATTGGCTGAGGGCCTTGAGAACAATGGAAAGTGGGAGGAGAAGTCGGTTGAACAAAGGTACTCGGTGCAGAGTCGTTTGAAGGAGTAAGGACATGTAAAGATAGGCCTGTTTTGAGTTGTTACTCAAATGAACTTCGTTGAAATATTGACTATAGAATAAATATTTACATATTTGCAACGTGAGTAGGCTCTGGTTAAAGCTTAATACATGAGTTTGGGTAATGCATAAAGCATTACTATTAAATTTAATAAGCTTTAACTGAAAGCTGCAGTGTTATACACCACAACTAGTTTTGGCTGGGGGGGGGGTGAAGGGGGATTTGAAGTTTTATGCACAGTTTGCCTTTCGGATTGCTTTTGGAACAGATCTTTTTAAGAATTCTTTTAGTTTTAATAGTAGAACAAGCTAGCAGCATTTGGATGGGTCCAGTCGGATTTAGAGGAGAACTGAAACAAACATATATACACTAAAATTCGTGTCCGGTAGAACGCCGATGTCGAATTACGTTGGACTAATGGTAGCGTTTCTTGGGGTAAAAGATTATTATAAAAGTATAAATGCGGTTAGAATAACTAGCTCAGTTGAATGCTATAACGCAAGAAGTCAATTGGGAAATTTAACGCGAAAGTTAAAAGGCAAATCGATCGTTGTGGAAATTTTTCATAAGGATTGCAGCCGACAAACACAATAAAAAATATCACACTTGAAATTGTTGTCTGTACATGTATGTGAGGTTAAGTACCTTCGTAGAGGAAGCCCCTCCTAATCTACAACTAAGCTAGTGTATGAGGCTTTTTGCCCGAAAATAGAAGCAATAAAATCAAAATACATAAATACAAGTTTACAATAATGGCGGCCATGATGAAGGAGCGTTGCGGTTGGTTTTGGGGGATCTTCAAATGTAGATTTGAGGATCTTCTGGTTGGAAAGTCCGGATTTGGGCCTCCCCAAGAGGCTTGTATTAGGACAGGCTATTAAATGTCGAAAAGTTTGATCGATTTGGTCCATTATTGAGAAAATGGCGAGATTTGCACAATCGAGGCATTTGGGCGCTCCAAGAAAAAAGTTCGCAAGTTTTGAAAAACGAGCGTTTTTCGGCGGTCCACGTTTACATAGCTCTAAAGCTTTAAGTTTTAACTCTTCAGCTTTCAAAAATAATTCGTTCTCTTTCAGAGCGATTCCTTTCTTAGCCAAAGCAGCAGAATCTCGTTACTCAATTGCACTAAGTAATTCGTTAGCGAGATCAACTAAAGTAATTTTTTGATCGTTATAGGCTATCTTTATAACCTCTACGGATGCGTGTCTGGTTTCACACACAGTTAAACCTAAGTTCAAAAAAGCCTTTTTGAGGTTTTTGTAATGAATATGATCAAGGATGGCTTCTAATTCTTCCATGGTGAAAGTTTAGATTAACTCAATTAAAAAAAAAACGTTTAGTTTTGGATCTTACTGTTGAAATTGCAGCCGCAAAAAAATCTCATGATAGTTGAACAGAGCGAGTACTTAAACACTTCTCTAACAACCGAATCCAGTCAGGGACATAAAAAATACACTCTTATATTACCTAAGCACTCAGGTGGATAATTAAATACATAAAATGCATGAAACAAACACTCGGCTTGGCAACCAGAGCATACCCTTATGCACTAACCTGATTTCTATGCACAATCGCTGTGCGGTCAGTCTATCCGTCTCCCACCATAGATGGATCGTCTTAACACTGTAGTAGTCACATTTGCACTGCTCGAAAATGTATGTTCCAGTTGTGGTCCTTAGGAGCGACGTGTCCTGTTAGAGGCCGCCTTCTCCGGGGTTTGCAGAAATCATCTGCCTTCTGAGGGCTTGCCTGACGTTTCACGGCTAGTGAAGTGAGTGTTGCCACTTCCCGGCTCCAGCTGGATACGGGGTTACTGATGGGCCTTTTGTGTACTTAAGGCGTACATCTACTTCTTGTAACGTTTTAGCGTGTTACAGACATCTAGGGGAATGCAGTTTTTTGTTGTACTGCCGACATCTTCTTTAGAAGAACTGGCATTGTAGTATGACAGGGGGGAGGTGTGTTTGGAGTGGCACAGCACCTTGTGATCCCACCACTGCCACCAGTTTTGTAGCGGTGCTCACCGGTCCTTGAGGTGGCTACTGTTCTGCACCGACATCTGGTGTGGTCTCGGGAAATTTAGAAGTACTTCGGGTGGCCGTTTTTACTTTTGTGGAGAAAAAACTAGCATAGCAGTCACTACTGCACGGTTAGGAATAGAGCGTCTATGTCCTATCTAAAGTTTAGTACTATCTAATCGTTGGTTCACTGCCACCAGGTGGGTGGTTTAATTGCTAATCTTAGGCTTTAAATAAAAATGTTTTTTTTTTTAGATAAAACACTAGCAAATTAAATCTTTCTAGAAGCAAACTGAGTTTAAAACTCTTGGTTTTCATAAACAGGGGAAAGAAAACACTTTACATGGCAACTAGTCTTTTTACAAAAAAACTGAATGGCTTTAATTAAAAGCGCACAATTAATTTACAGTAAATAAATTATCGGCAATGAATTTAAAAATAAAATTCACACTACAATTTCGAATAGAAAAAGTTCTTTGATGTTACCTAAACACCTCTAAGTTAGAAAAAGTATCTCACAATTTCAATCTTAGTCTTCAAAAGGAGGAATGAAAAAGAACAAGACGATGACGAAGTCCAGCAGGGAAGAAAAACTTTTCTTGAGGGAGTGAGTCAGAAAATCAGCGAAATCCTAAGAAAACAAGGTATCACGACTTACTTCAGAAATGTGAAAAGTCTGAATTCGAGGATATTCAAGAAGGGGCAAAGTATGCAGGATAGCACTCATAAACGCAGAGGGAAGCAGAAGGAGAAAGATGAGGCGACTATGGGAGATGTACAGGATACGAGCGAAGGAGTTTATTTAGTGCCATGCAATGGATGCAGTTCAGTTTACATTGGCGAGACGAGAAAGGGAGTGAGGACAAGGCTTGGGCAGCACATTAGAGAGGCCAGGAATGAAGTGGAAAAAAATGGAATTGCAGTTCACTCTATGGAAACTGAACACGAAATTGGCTGGGACAAGACAAGGATACTAGTAAGAGCAAACTCGAGGAGAGATCGACACCTACGGTGCCTCGAGTCTTTTGCGATCCAGCACCACTTGAAGAATAACATCCCCCTGATAAACATCCAGGGCCCATCTAACCCAAAAGTCATGCACTTGGTTGGAAATGAATTAGATGGTATACTGAAGCAAAGATGGAGTGCTAGTAATAAATATGCCTATGCCTAGTTTATTGCGAGAACCACGTAACATTCTATATATATATATTAGTGGCCATGCCGCTTGTTGTGCGTACCTTGTAAATATAGGTGGCCATGCCGCTTGTTGTGCTTACCTTGTAAATATTGGAGGCCGTGGACGTTCTTTCCTTTTGAAGCAAGCAGACGAAAAAACAAGCAGACGAAAATGTAACCAGAAGACTCAATTTTCTTGACCCTACCTGATGAAGCTTGTTGAAATACAATCGAAAAATTGCAAAATACTGACAGTATCCTGTTTTTGAAAGTGAGCGTAATGAGTAATTTCCAAGAACGAAGTGAATCTTAGTCTTAGTTTAAGATTATGTTTCAAGGCATCTTGCACAAGATCAAATCTACTTATTCACATTGAGTCAAGCTAGCAATAATCAGGGCCCTACCATCTAAGTCTGTGCTTCTGTAATTATGCTACAGGACCTTGCTGATCTCAATAAAAGTTTGTTTACATTTTGTATGATAATCAGAAAGAAAGCCGGCTTTTAGGGGGACCTTAAACCCTTAAGTTATGGGAAGGGAGACCAGAAAATGCCGATGGTTTTAACTACCCATAATCGCAATTCCAAAGTCAAAAGTTAAGTTTAAATCTTAAATTTAGAAATAAAGTTCCGAAAAATTAAATTAAAGCTAAAAGTAGTTATCTAAACTACTACCTTGCCCGGCATGGCAACAGATATCTAGGGGACATCTATGCTCCGACTGCCGTAGTAACATCTGACTTGGATAGATGAGCTATGCTATGGATGCAGCCTTGCAGGTCTATTTTATACCAGCTGCCTGGCAGCAAGGGAGAAGGGAAAGGGCAGACCTGTAGGAGAGCGACAGGGGAGCGGGGAGGAGGAGAGACTGACTCAGACCGGCCAGGCTGTCAATACCGGAAGTAGGCAGGGTAACTTTGTGCTCTGAGTGGAGGGGAAATTGAAGGGAGCATTGTGATTGGAAGGGAATATCTGCAGCTAGCATAGCAAAGGGAATTGCCGACTTTGGTGGCATGGGAGGCCTTAGCTTGAGTTTAGAACTCACAACAACGTGAATAGGCCTATAAATAAAAACTACGATATTATGTATCACAACTATTCAAGGAAGGGGGGGGGGCACGAAGTGTTTAGCTCAAATCTTTTTTACAAACGTGATATTTTAATAGGATCGTTACTATGGTCGAAGTGCTTTTGGAGATGGCAAAATAACATACACAAAATAAAAGTCCTTAAAATTTCGTAAGAAAGCTAGCCGGAATCAGTAGAGTTCAGAGACCTAGTTTTTGCTAAAGTTGCCCAAATATAATTAATTCAAAAGATTAAATATACCAGCTTATTCTCTGAATGCTAGAACGCATGAACATTAGTGAAATATTATTGCAGCAGCTAATAATAAAAATTACAGTTGAAGTTTTCATAAATAACTTGTCCTTCGTTAAAATAAAAATATCAAGTGTAGGGTTTTCAAATACACGTATGTGAGGTTAAATACCTCCTAAACAACACTAAGCTGGTTGGCTATTATGCCTGGAAAAGAAATAAAAGTAATTACAAATTTGTACAAAGTGTTGAAAATGGCGATTGAAGAATTGCGTGTGGCGTCGGTCATTTTGGTGACTTTTTCAAAATGGTGTAGAGAATTATTGCAGAGGAAATTTAATGTTCTGTTTTCGCAGAAGTCTTGATAAAGTTCAGGTCTATTAAGGGCCGCAAATTTCAAACGTTTTGGTCCATTTTTCACGGAGATACGGTGTTTTGAAGACGGAGGTCTTTTTAGGCCTATTGAGCGCTAGCGAGCGCTAATGAAAAAAAATTGTTCGTTGCGAAAACGATAAACCCTCCGGTTTTTGATTTTTTGAGCAGAGGTCTCCTCTCAAATCTGATGGTGAAGACTAGCTTCTTCACAGCCACCTGAATCAAGACCGTCTTTCCAAGTTGGCGGTGTTGACAACAAAATCTGACACATGAACTGAGAACATTGTCACCATCCCGGATCTTCCACAACCACATCCTGGAGAAGTCCTTCTGTCATCACAAGCCGCTTCTGCAGTGAGAAGTCCGATCAGGACAGTGGACTACATGGTCTGAATTCCATCTTTTGTGTCAGACATGTCACATAACTCCCTTAAGCACAACTAACAGAAACAACGACCATCTATGAAGACGGAAGCAAGATAAACCAATTCTCCTGTTTCTGTTCTGCAACTAAGTGCGAAGTTTTCAAAACTTTTTGGGGGTGCCAGCTCACAAACCTAGGGTAACCTGTCATGTGGTGCCCGCTGTAGCGGTGGATGCTACGATGGCTGAGGTGCTTGTAACATCGCCGTCATCTGGTGAAACTGGGTCTTGCTTAATATTACTCTGGGGTGATTTTTTGTACTTATGCGGTTAAACAGCACAACTGCTATAGTTCTGGCATGGGGAATGGCGCTTCTATGTCCTAATAAATAGGCCTAACTAGCCATCAAAATTGGGTGACTCTGCCACCAAGGTGGGAAAAGAGCTAGGCTAAGCTAAATGTAGAGAATTGTCTAAATATTAACTTCCAGCAATCTGACTAGTAAACACACGGGCGTTTAAAACTCCTGGTTTTATTTTAAACAGACAGGTTAAAGGTTACATTTTTACATTTTGATTGCTATACACAACAGTTTAGCTTTGCATTAAAAGCATGTTTTGAATTAACAGTAATTCGATCGTTTGAACTTACATTTTAGTTCACATTAAAATTTCAAATAGAAAATAGTGATTATGCAAGGGGGTCTACGCAAAAGAGCCCTGTAAATTATAAACAGCTTAACAAAAGTAGACCTTACAGTCCCCCATCGGAATTCACATTGGAAAAGGAATGTACACTCCATGAAGTACTATGCTTTTGCAAATCTAATTGACCCAATGGCCTTTGTTTACATTAAGTTAATTAATAAAAACACTAAAAATAGCTGGATTTTAGGAAGGGACCGTGAACCCTTACGTTACGGTAGTTAAAGTCCTAAATGCCGATGACTTAACTCACCATAATTTACTTTCAAAGGCTAGAGATTTAATTTAAGTTTAAACGATAAGCCATCCGCTCCGATGCCTTGTGACACTGCAGCCACGTCCCCGATCCCCTGCAGTCAGCCTCCGCCAGCACGGGAGCTGCGATCCCTTGCTGATGAACTATCTCGTTCCAAGGAACGTTATGCTTGCCTTAAGCTTCATCTTAAAGCCCGGAAGGTTGCTACCAAGCTGACCTCCTCCATGGGTCCGCAACTCACTCCTCTTGATTAATCCTTGGACTCGTCCCGTCCTTCGGTAACAGGAAGCTCTACCACTCAGTGGACCAACGATCCGCTTACTACGTCTCACGTGCATACCCTCATGGACTCGTCACTCCAAACTGTTAAACGAAAGGCTACAGTCTACGATTACACTTCAGCCTGCCTTGCTTCGATTCCTAAGCGTCACAAGCCTTCCCTCGACAATGCAGGACCTTCGTCCGCCCCGGACGAACCATACCGTCCTATCCTTTTTCAAGAGGTCCTCCGTCCTCGGTCCCGTCCTACCCTCGGTCCTCCATCCTATCCCGTCCTCCGTCCTGTCCTTCACTACGACTTCATCATAGGATGCTTAGATGCAGACAAGGGACATCTACCAGGTCTATGTTTTCGTCCTCTTCTTCATCAGTTCATGGCTTGTCGCCTCCCCAAACATTACAATCCCTTGAATTTTACGATTATACACTCGTCAAAAAAAAGGGGGGGGGCAGGAGGACGCAACTGCAAGGTCCCACCTACAGCACTACATCTGCTAACTGCGCAAGTGTTGCCAGGTCTCACCACCAGGTGCCCCTACAGTCACTTACCTCGCGATTTATATCGCTGAGCGCCTAACAGTTTTCATGTCCTGTTCATCGTTCACCATGTCCACCTCTTCTTCATCTAAAGATCATGTTACCCGTAGTTACACCAACCAAAGAATGGAATGTGTTCTCGACCAAGGCTTGTAATTTTCTAGGTCTTTCAAAAAAAAAATTCTACGACGTATCACTTCATCCTCATCCTCATTCTCACCTCATCGCGTGTGATGGACAGGAACGTAACGGCCATATTTGTGTCTTCGTCTCGCCAAGTCGATGGACTGTGATTCGACGAAAGTGACATCAATCAAGATAGCGGATGCTACACGCAGTTAAGCAGTGAGAAGAATTACGAGCTCTGAAGCAAGCCTAAGTGCAACTCTTATTCCAAAAAAAAACCTTCTTCTTCGGGTCCGCTGGTCCTCGAGACCAGCAGGCTTCATCGTCCCATAGGACGTGTCCTACTCATCCTCGATCTTAGGATGATCCCCACTAGTATGCTGTCTGCTTCCAGGGATCTCCCGGTTAAAGCTTTGCTCGCAGCCACCTTCATTCCGGCTTTAGGGACATCCTGGGGAAGGACCGATCCATCCTCTCCTCGGACAAGGATCCATCCGCTTTACTCCCGGTACTGCTGTCCTCCTTGCCATCTGAAGCAACTAGAGGCATTTTTCGCAAGGGACGATCCAATACGGACCACATCCCCTACATTTCGCAAGCAACCTCCTCCTGGACGACCATCCACTTTCTACCTGCCTTATGTCCACAAAGATTCTCCTCCGTGCTGTCAACGATGCATACTCTCATAAGCACAAACTGATAAACCGTCGTTGTCATTCCCTTTGTGTGAACAATGCTCTGCTCCATGTACACAATGCCTTGGTTTCGTCAATTCCTGCATCTACACCTTGGAGCGTGCATGCAAAATCTACCGTATGCTGGTATCTAGGATACCCGACAAAATCAGTCATCAGACAAAAGCCGACAAATCGTGTGATTTGTTGTACATTTTCACCTAAAAAATCGCTTTTCATCAGATAATTTTTCATTATGGTTACCTGACACTTTGGTAGATTTTACATGTATGCCTTGGAGGGCCTACTACTGTGCCCGTTCTCACATTCGACATCTAAGACTTGCCCCATCCTCTGCCACACAATCCGTTCACCGCTTCGTCCTCGTCCTGCGGACGTACCTTCATCGCCGTCCCTAGCTGTGCTTTACCAAGAAGCTCCTTCACCATTACCGTCCCTACCCTTCTGGCCCTCATTTGTTGTAAACATCCTCAGGACGCACAAGACACTATCTTGTCTAAACGCGGATGCGTAGTTGGCTCCGCTATTGTTCTGTGTTTCGAACACAAAAACAAGCAATCAAAGTTGACAGATGGCAACCCAAACTTGACAACGAACAGCTTGACGTCTGGCCCTCTTGCATCTCATGCGTTTTTGCACCCAGTCTTCACGTCAACACATCCTCAACTACATGCAACCTCGTCTACATCACTTTTAGCAGTATGTTTGTGCTACCATCCGCACACACTACTAACAACTACACACCCATTTCCGTACGTCCACCTCACCATTCTCTCCATCCGCTTCTTGGTTACCACTTCAAGATCCTTCCCTACACGACATTCCCGTACGTCTCTTGTTCCTCAACACAACGATCTTCAGCATGGATTCCGCTTCATCCATGGGGGACGATACAATCGTGATCCGCGCCTCCCTGTTAGGACCTTATCCTCACAATTTCAGCTTTATGAAACCATACCTTCACCCTTTTACAAAGTGGCTAACATTCAACAACCAGCGTCTCTTCTTCCTCTGGAAAATCATTCCTTTCGATCCTCGTCCTACACCATCCAGCTGCCTTCGTCTTGATTCAACTTCGAAAACTGTGTTCCACACTTCCAGTTTACCACGGTCCGTCCTACGGTGTCTGCTCCGCACTGTCTGCTCCTCACATCCGCTGCAAGTTCTCCGCGTCATGCGCTCACCGTACACATTCTCACTTTCCACATCCGGACGGTATTCACTCTTCACATCTTTTGATCATAAGGACACTCACCATCCGCCTGCCCACTTTACACACTTTCCACACTTTCCAGAGCCCGTCCTACGGACGGTGTCCGATCCTCAAGTTTACTAAAGAACTTACGACGACACGCGCCATCCTCCTGTTCGCTTCACACTCGGGTGCACCATCATTCGCAACAAGGTAAGCGATTTCGGAATTTTAACTGATTTCCTATCTTGTACCGCACGGTGTTAAGACCCCTGCTTGCGGTTCCTTCTTCTGCTTCTGTTAACCTTTACTAAATTATAACGTTTTTCCGCACTGCCTGACCTCACCTAGGATGTAACCTTTCCGAAACAGCGGATCGCTCCTCAGCTCGCAAATAGTTTCGACTCTTAGTGAAATTGGTCTAGGACTCAGGGTTGTCTTCGCCAGGGACTAGTTCCCGGGGATGCCGGCTTGTTCACGAGGGGACAGCGAACCTAGCCCTCCTCCGGGTTACAAAGTCCGCTATAAAAATAGGTATTTTATATTTTCATCGGCTATAAAAAGACTAAAATTGCAGGGCCTGCACCTGCTTAATTTTAGTTTTTATTGCCCAACCGAAAATATACATTACCTTAACTCCCACCCAGGCCTCCCCTCCATTTTCTAGGTTCTGGGTGAGGAGAAATAATGCCATCGGACGGCTGCGCCGAGTATATATAGCCAGCCCTTCTCTGCGCATGCGCAGTTGTACAACCCGGCTGGGAAGCCAACTTTCAAGCTTCTAGGGGAATAATAGCTCAAAAGGAGGGAATCGCTATAAAAATATGTAATGTATATTTTCGGTTAGGCAATAAAAACTAAAATTAAGCAGTACAGGCCCTTCAATTTTAGTCTTTTACGACATTTGTTATTAATTTATTTCTACTATTTTCGGTTAATTCAAGTACCGTATACTAATACGGTTTGGGTTGCCTCGATCGCCACGCTCCGCATAGTAGCAGCCAGCGGCGATAGGCCTAACCAGAACGACATAACGCGCATCGGCGGAAAGCAAACTTCTGTTGCTATGGTATACAACGATTAAACGCACATCGCCGAGACGTTAAATAATGTGTCACTTGACTAACAGGTACGTTGTATACATTTAGAAATTGGTTCAGACCTACCAAATGCAGTTTTCTCGTACTGTCTTAATATGCGGCGTAAGCCACGATACAAGACGAGTCGAACGTTAATTCAAGATGGAAGGGTGAGGCTGACGGTTTAATCTGATAAAATACCGTGGGTCGTTTAATCGGTATTAAATATATAAATAAATAAATAAATAAATAAACAGATTTACCACAACCTCGAAAGGGAGTGGGCGGACACGGAAGGGCTTTGGGCCGCTAACACCGAGCCGGGGTGTGGAGGACAAAGGCACATCTGGCAATCGTTATGGAGGAAGGGGACGCTTCAAGAATTTGACCAGAGGTTCGGAATCTAACAAACGGCGGAAGACACTGACGGAGCACGTGCTAACCGTTGCAGCATCAAGGGCATTCCAAACCCTAACTACACGCACGGAGAAAAAATACCGACGACAGCAAGCCTGGCAGTTGGGACAGCAAGCTTAACAGAGTGTCCACGCGTTCGACCGATTGAAGGGGCCAAGTCAAAGAAGGGTAAATCAACCGCAGTTAAATTATTGACAATTTTGTACGTAAGGATCAGGTCAAATTTAATCCTGCGTAACTCGAGCAGTTCGAGGTCCAATCTTGCCAAGGGTACAGGGTAAGGGGACATCTCTGCAGCCGGGGAGACCCCTGGTAAAATGCCTCTGTACCTTTTCGATCATATCTATGTCGCGCACTAAGAAAGGTGACCAGACTGGGGTTGCGTATTCCAAAAGAGGCCCGACATAGATCTTATAAGCCCAGGCCAATATCCCAATATCCTGGGACAAAAAACATCGCTTAACAATTGCAGATCTGCGGTAAGCTGCAGCACAAATCGAATTACAATGCGTAGAAGATTTGAGGTCACCTGTGAACCATATTCCCAGGTCTCTTACCTCAGAAGATGAAAGCAAGTGCGACTGGCCCAGGTTGTACAGGTAGCCAAAATCTCTCCTGCCCACATTAAACATGTGGCACTTCTGGATGGATAGAGGGAGTTGCCAGCGTTCGGACCAAGCGATGACATCTTGAACAAGTAGCTCCAGGTCTCCGGCAAAAGGGAGATGACTGATTTCGGCACCAACCTTAAGGTCATCAGCAAATTTATAGTTGTACGTTCCATGTTTATCCACGTAGGTGTGATTGGCTGGTGGCTGCCGATTATTGGCTTCCCATTGGTTAATGCCCGTTATAAACTTATGAAGGTATATTCTCATTAAAATAACATTTTTTATCTATCTTGTTTTGTAGAGTCATCAATGTCATGGGAAACAGACAAGTGATTTTACGTTCGTTGGCTCCTCTAGTCTGATAGCGACAGGTGGCCATTCTGCTGAAAATAAGAATGTTTGCCTGTGGGATACACTTCTGCCACAAAAAAAATCCTTGGTTCAAGGTTAGTATAAAACTTCATTTTGGTACCTCAGAGGGTCCTTAATGCTTTTTGTTAGATACTTTTGACCATCCTTTTGTACGCATCCAAAGATCAAACCTACAGCTTGGTTGAATTTTGTGTGTATTTCACAACCATCTATGCAGACATGATGTAGCAGCTGGCGCTATGACAGGAAGAATGCTTGTAGAATCGCCGGTATCTGGTTGACTTTGGTATCCTTTAAAATTACTCTTGGGTGGCTGATTTTACTTTTGCGGACATGAACTACTGGCCCGGCATGGGGAATAGAGCGTCGTTGTCTTAACTAATTGGCCTAACTAGTAATAATAAACTGGGTAACGCTGCTACCACAGTGGGTGTGTTTAATAGCTAACTTGGAGTTGAAATATTAAGGAATTTCATAAGATTTATACTCTAGCAATTAAGTGTACTAGCAAACAAACTGTCATTTAAAACTACTGGTTTTATTTTAGACAGTCAAAATATAATAGGGGACAACTGAATAGATTTACATGAAAGCAAATCGAATTTACATTATTACAGTCGATTGAGACTTTTATGCGAACTGTCTGTCTGTATTTCTGTGTTTTCGCACTATAGCGTTTGAACGAATTATCGGATTTCTATAAAATTTTGCACATAGAATCTATGGCACATTTGTATGTCTAGGTTCGAAAATAGGTCGAATCCGTTGGGAAAATCCTCCACAAGAAATAATGAAAGATTTTTGTTCGCAGTAAACGTACGAGGTTCGTTATTTTTTATTCAGCCGACTGACGTCATCCATCCATGACCAGTTACTGGGAAGTATGTAGCCCTCGTCAGCGGCTGATATCACTACCAACCGACCAATGACCTGGCAACTTCCTCAACTTATGCTACAAATCACTGACATAGGCAGGCGGCCCCATTGATCTCATAACGTACGAACTGGATAACAAGCTTGTATAGTTATGTGAAATTAGCGTAGACTTGGGCTACTTGTTTGGAGAATCGTTCATGACTTTAATGCTTAGTACTTTTTTTGGAGATGGAGGAGAAATATTTAAATCAACTTCTACTGTATGACATTTGTTTTTTTTTTTTGTTGTTAGGGAAGGGGAGGAGGGAGCAAATTCATAAAACTACTTTTGGTCATTGACTCCTATCTAGATATTTCATCCTTATCAGTCGTGCGGTGTGGCAACGTCGCAGTCGGATAAATGAAATGTTCAAAACGCCGAGACTAAATGGTTTGGAGCCCTCCCGTATCATAAAACTGCCAAACGGTGCTGAATATTTTAATGTTGATTCAGTTCAGTAGTGTTCTAATTAAACTTACAGTTTAAAATGAAACCGATAGAAGAATCCTACTGGGCTCGTCTTTAATTGAGAGGTGTGCGCAGCCATGCCATCCATCGCAGTTGATCAAAAGCTAGAAATGCAAGCGACCACTGGTTTTATGGTCATACGCGTCGTGGAACCGCGGCCAGAAATCATTTGGGTGTTAGGATTGTATTCTTAGGTGGGGTAATTATTCACACGTGTTAGACAATTAGTATCCATACCGATCGCTGTATTCGCAAGAGAAAACAAATTGACTCTCACTATAATTGGTTTAAACAGGTTTATTACAATTTGTCACTGATAATTTACATGAGTTTTTGAAAAATGGCGACTTAAGCGCTGCGTGCGTTGCAGTACAGTTAAGATCTTTTTCAAACTAGTGTAGATTTTCATTGAAGATGAAATTTGAGGATCTGTTCCCGCAGTATTGTAGTTAATGTTCCAGGCTATTAAGGTGTGAAAACAGAAGTCGTTTTTGACCATTTTTCGTGGAGATACAGTAGATAGGGTGAAGGTACTTTTGGAGTTCTGGTAGGCGCTGTGGAGAAAGAAAAAGTGTTCGTTGCAGAGAACGTAGTAAATTCCTCAGGTTGTTGATGTTTTGAGTTGAGGTCGCCTTTCAAATCAGGTGTGAAGTAAAGACCCCTTTACAATGATACAATGATTGAGTTAGACATTGTAGATTGTGTGATAAAACTAGATATTTATCACTTCTATCCAAAAATACTTCCCATTCATTAATAACATTATTTATGCTCTTTATGCCCAAAAGTTAATTTAAGAATGATTACATAGCTCACTACCAGATGGCCACCCTGCTTACATGATAGCAGATCTGCCAACTTTCCCACGGTAATCGTTTGGGCACCTACCTAGTAGGTCGTGCCTATGCTTTCTCATCAAAAAAATGCCCAACTCACACAATTTTGAAAATGAAAGTTGTACATATCTAAAGATCCCAGGATATATACAATGCAGCTTGTTGATGGCGCAGGTCTTGTAGTTGTAGGTTAAAGCCCTGTGATATTTGGTCAATCACACTTGGCACAATCGAAGTATATCAACCAACGGTTTTTTGGAATATAGGTTGTCTTACCTTGTCAGTAGGCCTACCACCAGTAGGTAGTTCTGTCTTAACTACACATGTCATAATCTATTTTAGTCTGGGTGCTTTTTTTAAATACTGTACAGTCTGAAAGTTTGTAAGTTTGGTCGTATATTTGAGAAGAAGTAAAACAGCAAATTTACAGTGAACGCAATTTGATTTCTCCAAATTTCAGTATGGCTGTCGTTGCGTCGTCTGGTCGGTCGACCTTGAACTCTACCTCCGATCCGATCATTCCCGTCCTTTCGCCTGGGAGCAGCGTGCCCGCCTCTCACGTGCCAGCAACAGAGAACCCAGCCTCGACCTGCCCCCCCCCCCCCTCCCCGGAAGCATAACTTTCTGGCAACTGTCCGCAACACCAACTTTTGGGGAAAAAATTGTCTGCAGCTAGTCTGTTTCTTATTGCCCTGGAAAACATCGTAACCTGATAATTTTAGCACTACATTGAATCTCAATGTTGTTTCCCTGGAGGTTTCTTGACTGCATGTAGCCCCCTGCTTGCAATCCCACACTGCGCCTGGGCGGACATGTGCGGTGCAGCCCTCCCTTATAAAAGCGAAAGCACGCACGCTTTTGTCATTCATTTTCCTCCAGAGGTTGCCTCACGTCACCTCGCCTCCCGGTTTCCCTCCTTTCGTCCGAAATTTGGATTCTACACCAAGCCGAAGATGGCCGCCGCTCCACAAGCTGCTGCTTCTAACGCTGCTCTCTCCCGTACTACTGCTCGTGCTTTCGTCTCGGTGACAGATGGTTCTCGGCCTTTGACCTACCTGCCGATGCTATTCCGGCCCCTTGGGATCCGAACATCGAAGAGGCCCAGATGTAAGCTGGCCAACGGACTCCAGTCCATGAATCTCCTGCCCTTTCGGATTTCGAAAGGGATCTTCAATCTCTGCTAAGGATCTCCTATCGTCAAGCGAAAAGGATTTATCGTCGGTTTGCAGCATCGCTTCAACCCCTGCCGAATCCGAACTCACCATTGGACCTTTCGTCCAGTTCGTCACGAAAAGGTCAAAGTGTGACCGGGAGTGAAGTCAACTTGATTGTCAAGTCTGCCATCCGAAAACACACGAAAGAAAATCCGATGCCTTCCCCCATCTTGTACGTCTTCTGTCCGAAGAGCTCACACTCGAGAATCTACCGCTAGTCACAAAAGCCGAAAACGTTCAACTCAACTTTCACCTCACTCAAACAAGAGGTCCAAGCCTTCTGACAACCCGACCCCCGCCAAGGCGACTCTGGTTGAGAAGACTCCACCTCAGATTCCAGCTCAGCCTCCCCTTCGTCCCAGAAACACTTTCATTTCACCAACGAAAATGGTGAAGATCTGACTATCCTGCTAGCGGCCTTGCTCAAGATGGTAGAAGATACAGTTCCCGACTGCTTTTTATATGAGCCGTCACAGTCGTCCGATGCTCCCGTTATCAGTAGAGGATTAAAAAAAAGACTTTGGTTTCGCCCTCTGAGATCGGGACTCCAAACCACGCAACCTTCTCGGTCAGTCAACCACTCTCCTGACTTGTCTCCTGCGAAATGAAGGCTCCTTACTTGGGAAAGGTGAACCTCTGATACTCGAAAAGGAACCACCAGCTCCACGCTCCGGATGAGAAGCAAGCTTGTTTCGCCCTTTCGGCGACGACGCAACAAATTCTCACAATTTTGACACTTATTCCGAATGCGAATTCCTATGCGCTGAATTGAAGTTGGATTTCGGCACCGCCCTCTCAATCCCGAAGAGAGCTGAGGTTCCATCTTTTGTCCCTTTCGAAAACGATAAATGTTTACGCCTGAGTCTCCGCGCCGATTAGCAGGCCGACGTATTAAACACAGCAGTTAATGCCCTCTGCGAGCTTTCGCCCAATGCCAGCCCTGAAGAGATCAGAAACTTCTCATTCCTCATCTCACATATCTTTCAAAAAGCCAATTTTGCCACTTATCATTCGTTAAACTGGGCGACAAGAGCTCTTTTCAATAACACTCTGCTCTTACAAGAAATAGCTCTGAAGACGGCAAACAACTTAAACGACTCGACTAGGCACCGTCCACGGAACCAGCCATCCACGAGTCCATCCATGAGTCTGAAGCACTCTTTCGGGGATTAATCCCATCCCTTGCACCGCACCTTGACATCTCAAGGAAGCCAAAACCGCAATGGAATCAATCAACTAACCGCCCATTCCAGAAGAATAAACCTCCCGCTAACAGACAGCCGTCTGAAGACTGGAACAAACCAAGAGCGGCCGGCCCCAGCCGAATACAGGAAACTTCTAACGAAAACTTCTTTCAGCAAGCCAAGCAGCCCCAGTCCTTTCGGACGGACCAAGGATCACGCTCCCGCTCCGGTCAAAGAAACCAACAAAAGCGTGCATCCACCCCGGATCGCCGTAGCTGCTACTCGTCACCAGGGGCCAGAAGCTCCTTTCGGAAAGGACAACAATGACTCCTTTCGTCCGAGCATCTTTCCAGTCAGCGCGAGACTCCGGCATTTCAACCCAGCTGGCGAAAATTAACTTTGAACGCGGAAATCCTTTCGATCATCGAATTCGGCTTTCGTCCGACTTAAATTCTTTCAAAACCCCCTCTCGCGGCCTCTCCACCTTGGGAATTCATATCGCCAGTATCAGAAACACTTTCATCCGAAATTGCACAACTCTGGTGAAGAAAGCCATCAAAGAATGCCACAACCCGGGTCCGGGTATTTACAGCACGATTGTAACATATGTGTTACTACACATGTGGGTTCTAACTTAGCAAGGGCCCACACCATAAAGGTGTGGTTGGACTGAGTAACGACTAGAGGAATAGTTTAGAGTTAGGCAACAGCTGGCAAGCCCAGCAAGCCCTTATATACTTTATGATACATCAGACACCCCCTAGTGGGTGTGCATACAACTAAACAGGAACTAGGGGCATTGCCACTTGAGGTAACCAACTTGAGGTGTTAATGAATGTACCTAACACTAGTTAGCTACACCTTAGCTCATACACCACTCTCACCCCTCCTGAAAAAGGCGTGTTCGTGCAGCAAAAACACAAAAAAAATACCTATGTACAAGTTATGCCCAATATATGTATACACAAAACACAATCCCTAACCCCCTAAGCTAGGTTAGCAAGTTAATACTTATGAATATATTTTTTTTCCTAACACTATTTTTTAAATCCAATATTACGCAGAACAAATATCCCCCCACAATTATAAATGTAACCAAAAACATTTACGCATAATCTGGGAACACACAAGAAATACTCTGAAAACCAAGAAACCCATAGAAGTATAAAGAAATAATATGGTGGCTGCCCAACGAAAACTACTAATGTTGCTTATTTAAAGATCTAGTCGTCGCCGCTCTGTCCATGCTCGACTGCTTCTTCGAAGCACAGGTGCATCCCCAACAATAGTTTGTGGTGGAATTCCCTCTAACTCACGGAAAGTTTGTTAAGCTGTCGAAGCTTCTCGTAGCAGAATCGGCATAGTGTCGGCGAAACCGTTTTCCCTGCGCACATTTCCTACACTTGGTGACAAAACTGGCGGTAATAATGAAGTGGGTCGCGATGAATTTGAACAGACATCTTTGGCGCTGCCGATGACGCAGCAGGCGAAGATCTTGAATGAACGATCGGCATTTCCGAATGCTCAGTGTCATTTGCTATCGGCGGTCGCAAACTTGGTGTTTCAGTTTCGATTCCTCTGTTTTCGGTTCGAGAGCTTACGCCCTCTGGTGACTGAAAAACTGGGTTTTCACGCCAGTTGATCGAATCAGAACCGGAAAATGATGCGGCTTCCTCTCTGTTACGTAGTTGATCAGCGTGCTTCCTGTAAACGTCACCAGTTTTATTTTTTACTGCAAAACGCAAATTTCCATCCTTTCGAATCACGTTTCTGCTTGCCATCGGTGTTTCAAGTTTGGTTTATACTCTCTAAACCGTACAGGGTGATTAACTTCAAAGCTTATTTGTGGCTTATTGGTTCTTGGTTTTAATTGACGGTCTTGTGCAATTTCATACTTGTCATTTGCAGATGGTATCATTAGCAATAGACGTGTTGGCGGGTGTCTTCCTAGAAATATGTCCACTGGTATACGTTGCGTTGTCTATGTGGTACATTGCGTGCAGCCTTTAGAAAATTTAACAGTGAATTCCTTAAGCTTAGACCTTGTGTTAGACTATCTTTTACAGATTTTTTAAACGAACGAACCAGGTTTTCCGCTGCACCATTGCTAGCCGGAAAATACGGAATGTTAGTTATGTGCCTGATGCCACACTCCTTTAGGAAACGGGTAAATTCTGAACTAATGAAATTTGGTGCATTGTCAGAGACCAAAATTTTCACCAATCCAAATGTAGCAAATAATTCCCTCAATATTTTAGTAATACAAGCGCTGGTAGTTGTTTTCATTTGAAACACAAAGGGGAATTTTGAGTGTGCATTCAGGATACATAAAAACATTTTCCCTCTAAAACAAGGTCCTGCAAAATCAATATTTATTCGCGACCAGGGTTTTGCTGGACGCTCTCATATATGTTTTCGTCCTGAAAAATCCTCTTTATCAAGTTGGTAAGCCTCACAGGTTTTTACAGTGTATTGTAGGTCATTGTCTGTACCAGGCCACCAGACTTAAACGCACAAGAGCCTTTATCCACACCACCCCACAGTGACCCAGGTGCAATTCTGTTAACACATGTGGTCTTAATATTTCTGGGATTACCAATCTGTGCCCCCAAAAAAATAGCTTTACCTTCTAATGATAGCTCGTTTTTACGGTGCAAATATGGTTTTAAACTTTTGTCACCAACCTTGTCAGGCCAACCCTCGTTTGTGTAACGAAATACTGTGGATAAAACCTTGTCCTTAACCGTTAATCGCTCCAGTTGGTCCGACAAGACAGGCAAAGAATCAATAGTCTGTAAGTTCATAACTTGATAACCTGCCATTTTTTCAACAGGAGGCGTGTACGGCAAAGGTATTCGAGATACATAATCTGCTGTTAGATCCCGTTTGCCCAGGATGTGTTGTAGCTCAAAATGGTAGCCATTCAGGTATAGTGCCCAACGCTGAATGCGAGCTGCAGCCATAGCTGGAATGGCAACCTTACTACCAAACACCCAAAGCAACGCTTTTTGGTCCGTCTGCAGTATAAACCTCCTGCCAAAAAGATATTGGTGGAACCTCTTGACCCCAAACACTATCGAAAGTGCCTCACAGTCATACTGGGCATAAGAAAGTTCAGCCCTGCTAAGAGCCCGTGAAACAAATGCAATACGTCTATCTTCCCCAGTAGGCATTGTATGAACCAGTGCTGCGCTAACCCTATGGGAGACGCGTCACAAACGAGTTTTAATAGGAGATTTGGGTCATAGTGCACCAGAACCTTTGAGTCTAAAAATGCTTTTTTTACGTTAGCCACTGCCTCCGAACATTCTGCTGTCCAGAGCCAGGGTGTCTTTGGTGATAACAACTTGTTTAGGGGAGCTAGCAGAGATGCCGAATGTGGCACACATTTACGATACTGGCTCATAAACCCTAAGTAACTTTTTTACTCTTGAGCATTACTGGGTTCCGGCGCAAGCCTGATGGTGTAAACGCAGGCCGCTGAAAAAACTTCGTTTTTCCAACGAACAATTTTTTTTTCTTGAGCGCATCAAAACGCCAAAAAGACCTCGGTCTTAAACACTTCGCCGAATTTTTAATAATGGGCAGAAACGGCTCATCTTGCAACCATTTAATAGGCAGACACATTATCTAAGTCTTCGGGAAGCCCAATCTTCAATTTCCATCCTGAAGACACACAATCGCCATTTGGAAACTACTCCAAAATTACCGCAGCGCTCCTTCATCATGGCCGCCATTATTGAAACTTGTATCTTGTATTTTCGATTTTATTGCTTTTATTTTAGGAAGTGGCTATTTACAGGTACTATACCTGTCAGTAATTGACTATTGACAGGTACTGTACCGGTGAGCTATTGGCTATTCACAGGTAGTTCTCAAAAAGTGAATTCACCAAAGCCAACATACTTCAGTAGCGCGAAAGCAGCCGGCTGCATTGCTGTCTGAATCGTAGTTTGATCTTCCAGGAAAACCATTACGAAAATAAGGAAGTGGCTATTTACAGGTACAGTACCTGCAAACAACTGGCTATTTACAGGTACTATACCTGTCAGTAATTGACTATTTACTGGTACTGTACCGGTGAGCTATTGGCTATTCACAGGTAGTTCCCAAAAAGTGAATTCACCAAAGCCAACATACTTCAGTAGCACGAAAGCAGCCGGCTGCATTGCTGTCTGAATCGTAGTTTGATCTTCCAGGAAAACCATTACGAAAATAAGGAAAGACTGCAATGAAGGTTTTCATTTAGTAACTAATCATTCTCGTTACTAAAGTCCGCAGATGTGCGTTAAAGTCATGTCTTACGCATAATTCTAGAGCTGTGCTTCGACAAAACGCCTTTCAAATGAAAATTTTGCGGGAAGGCTTTTGAGTTACAGATTCACTGGTGGCCAAGATAACCAAACTGTAATCACAATTGATGTTAACTACGCCAAATTTGAGGAATCTGGGCCAGATTTTTACCTGAAAACCTGGACGTTAAGCTATCGTTTCGAGCATAAAACGTTGCGTGTTCATGAATGCGAAGCAAACATCGCACAATACTGTGGCGCCATCTGTTTTCATTTTGTGTCATTACTTTTTAGCATTGTTCACTGGTGATTGAGAACGTATTGGATTCTCTCAGATTAATTTACGCAGGCTTAGCTAACGTTTACGTTGTTGATAAATTTGTTTGTTCATGGTTTTTGGTCATTAGATGTGCTTTAAAGCCACGTTTAACGTGTAATTTCAGAACAGTGTACTTATACAAACTTCGACGAAACGCCTTATAAGTGTGAATTTTGCGGGAAGGCGCTTGAGTTACAGACTCAACGATTATAATCACTCGTGGCCAAGACGATCAAATCTCTAAACATTTTCACAAATTAATGTTAACTGGGGCAGATGTGAGCGATATGGGCCAAATCTACCTGAAAACGTGAACTTTGTGCAGTCATTTTAAGAGTTGCAAAAGCGGATTTATTAGTCACATTTATACGAATGGAAAAATTATACGACTGTACAGTGGCGTCATCTGTTATCAATTATATCGTTAACCGTTACAGATTGTTCACTGGCGCTTGAAAACTTACCATATTTTCTTAGATTAATTTATTTAGGCTTAGCTTATGTTTACTTTGTTGATAATATTTGTTTCTTCATGGTTTGTGCATTCCTTCGCTTGCTGCAGGATTTAACGATATAAAAGACAACAGATGGCACCGGGGCGATTTTCGTAAAAAAAAATTAGCAATAAAATGCTGTTTTCGTTCATATCTAGCCTAGACTTATATGGATTTGATGAATAACCACCATGCCTGATCAGTTACGAAATTCACACAGTAGAAAGAAACTATATTTAAATGTAATGTGTGTATGCACGATTTTTGTGTGTGTGTGTGTGTGTGTGTAACACGAGTGCGGTGTTATCTTTTTACGAAATTGCAATTAATCGGATTCATTTGGGTTTCATGAATGAACATGTTGTCGGATCTGGTTTATGAGATACGCATGGAAATGAAAAATCATGTAAATGTAATGTGTGCAGATGAGCTTGTTAGTTATTGCAAAATTTGTTGGCAAGGGATGGGAACAAAATATATAAAAAATTGAAAATGAGGTCCTACAATTCAGCTAGGGGTCTGTCTAGAAGGAGGGCTTCCCAAAAAATAATTCATTTCCAGTAATTTTAGTACCTTTGTAAAGTTATGAAAACCAAGTTTCACAATTTTTTTTTTACTTGCAACAAACGCTTTGGCTACTTTTAACAAATTTTAGTCCTTATTTTTCGGATCTGGAGATGGGGGTACTCCACCAGCCCCCACTCCCCCCGGTTGCGACACTACTTGAGTCATAGTGATTGTTTTTGATCGCTTGAAACAAACTATTGTCAGGCTTTCGTACGAGCTTGACTGTATATTTCACGTTAAAAAATCACATGCCACGCTCACAATGTCAGCTCTGCTTTTGAAAGGTTTGTTGTATGGCTATGTAATTTGATGCTTTCTCGAGTAAGGCTGTACTTTACATATTACTGGAATTATCAGGGTTTTCTTAGACGACCTTCGAATATTCAGGCAGATCGTACTTTAATGTGAAATCAAACTGCAATAATCGATATAATTATTCTTTATGTGCCTAGCATTAGTAAAAAATGAGGAAGACACAAGTTCAGTAGTTTTATGGTAGCCAGTTGCTTGTAAACACAGTACAGTACCTGTAAATAGCCAGTTGCTTGCAGGTACTGTACCTGTGAATAGCCAATAGCTCATCGGTACAGTACCTGTAAATAGTCGTTTACTTACAGGTATAGTACCTGTAAATAGCCAGTTGTTTGCAGGTACTGTACCTGTAAATAGCCACTTCCTTTATTTTAGGGCAAAAAGCCCAAAGACACTAGCTTAGTTGTGATTTAGGAGGGGCTTCCATTTATGGTACTTAACCTCACATACATGTGGATACAGACAACCTTTCAAGTGTGATATTTTTTATTATGTTAAACAGCTGCAACTTCTATGAAAAATTTTCACAACGATCGTTAAGTGTCTTTTAATTTTAAAGTTAAACATCCAAATTAACTTAAATGCGTTATAACATTCACTAAGCTAGTTTATTTATCCAATTTATACTTTATTAATAATCTTTTGCCCCCAGAATGCTACCATTAGTCCGAACTAATTCGACATCGGCAATCACCGGACACAAATTTTTGTGTAAATATTTTTGTCTTAAATCTCTACAAAACCCCGACTGTGACCATCCGAATGTGTGCAATAGCTTGTCCTTCTATTAAAACTAAAAGTCTTATAAAGATCTATTCCCAAAGCCAATCCAAAAGTCAGTCTTTGCAAAGAAACTCAGTCCTCACCCCCAACCTAGTTGTGGTGTGTAACACTGTAGTTTACCGTTAAAGCTTATTTAATTTAATAGTAATGATTATTTCATTACCCAAACCAAAGTACTAACAAGAGCCAATTCATGTTGTTCATATGTAAATAAACAATCAATAATCAATATCCCAATGTAAAGGCCTTTCCCAATGTTCAAGAGTTGAAAACTCAATTTGGCTTATCTTTAACCATTCCCTACTCCTTGAAACGGCTCTATACCAAAACCCTTTGCTCTACCGACATTCCCATTGTTCTCCTGGCCCTCCACCAATCAGACCCTCGCAGCTATCCTCGACGTCCGCGCTTTTCCCCCTCTCCAGCATAAAAAGCCCCAACAGCTCAGCTCAGTCAGCACAGTTCACAGATCTCTCAAGCTAGAAGGGTCACGCCGGTCAGGAGTGGAGATGTCACGTCCGTGGTTGCCATGCCGGGCAAAATGGTAGTGGTTGTAAGTAACTAGTTTAACTTTAGAAGTTTATCTTTAGGACCCCCAATTCTAAATTTATAGTCTAACTTAAATTAACCTCTAGCTTGGAGTCTTTATGGTTGGTAAGTCTTATCGGCATTGCTGGTCTTTACCACCATAATGTTAGAGTAGGCATCTCTTCCTAAAAAGACAGTTTCAATCTTTGTTCGTTTTATAATGTAAACAAAGGGACGGTTTGATCCTCGTGGAAAAATAACTGTGGGACTACTTGAAAACTACAGTTGTCAAATATAGTTATAACTTAGCGGACGCGGTTCAGCTTGCTGGGTATTCCAGGATTGGAACCCAAGATAAAAATGCTTTTCTAATCAAAATTAAGTGTTTATAAGAATCAACATCATTGTTCTTGTGTGTAAACTGAATTACTAAATGCAAATTCAAGCAAAGTGTTTTTGCAAACTTGTCAAAAGCTAAACTAGTGAACTTTAATGTAAAAAGTGTTTTATATATTCATTTTTCTGATGTTTTAAAATAAAAACCAAGAGTTTTTAAACCTCAGGTTCGTTCCCTAGTAGATTAATTGTTTTTAAGTGTAAACTATTATGTAGCCCTTTTAGCCTTTATACTTCGTTTAAGCAGTGAAATTAATATACCGTTGGTGGCAGTGTAATTACCGGTAGCATTCAGGTTAGGCCGTAGTTAGGACCCGACGCTCCATCCCCTATGCTGGGACTGTAACCCATGCTATGCTTATTATCGTAAAAAGTCAAATAACCACACTAACTTGATGCTAAGAAGTACTCGTCAACCAATGATGTCGGGGGCGCTACAAGCACCTCAGCCGTCGTAGCGTCCCCCGCTACAATGGCATCAAGAACCTCTGGAAGGTTAGACATTCCATCTTTATTAATAACAAAGCCAAGATAGTTAATTTGAGCCTTATTTATTTTACATTTTGCCTTTTTGACTCACACCATTTTCTTGCATGGCTGAGCATACTTTAAACAATGCCTGGTCATGCCCCTCACCCTTTCCGGATATCAAAATATCATCGAAAAAAAGTTGTAATTTAGGAATATCCTTCAGCACATGTTCAATGCGCTTCTGGAAAATTCCAGGAGCACTCGCTAGGCCCAATGGAACTCTTTGCCACTGGAATAACCCTAAACAGGTGTTAATTGTAAGGGCGGGTTTAGAGTCTTCTTCGAGCTCAACTTGCAGATGCATCACTCAGATCGATGATCGAAAACCTGTCACTTCCAGCCAGTTTACCAAACAATTCTTCCGCTCTAGGAACGGGGTGGTATTCTATTTCTAGCTCCGGATTGACTGTTATGCTGTAGTCTCCAACAATCCTAACGTTGCCGTCATGTTTGAAGACCAACACTACTGGGGTTGCCCAGGCACAACAATCTACCGGCTTCAGAATCCCCTCCTAAACCAATCGCTTGATTTCAGACTCCACCTTGCTTCTAACATCTAGAGGCACAGGTCGGGCCCTGCAAAATTTAGGTTTGGCCCCCGGCTTCAGCCTGATACTGACCTTGAAATCTCTGAACTTTCCCGTCCCGGTTTAAACAAGTCGGGGAACCTTTCAAAGATGTCATTGTCAGTAACAGAGCCTACAAAATCAGTAACAGCCTCAGGATCACGAACTTCGATGTTAAAAAACTGACTCGGGCTTAATTCAAATTTCCTAATCCACCCTTTTCCCAAAAGGGCAGGTTGATTGCCAGGTGCCACTACAGCACTAAATTTCTCAACCTGGTTATTTAATTTAACATTTATTTTTATTACTCCTAATGGTATGACTACCTCCCCAACCCACGATTTTAGTGTGATGTTGGTAGGAATTAATTAAACATCCGAAAAGTAATTATTATACCAGCCAAGAGGGATTAGGGTTGAATCACATCCATAATCTACTTCGAGAGGCAATTTATGGCCATTTAATTCACAATGTACAATCCACTTTGTTGAAGTGACATGTGAATAGGTCATGGTATAAATATTAGAGCTCAAGCTATCATCCGACTCAACACAAGTGGCACCTGAATCTGAATTTCCATAATCTTCTACATGATGTGCTTTCTTTTTGTTATACTTAAACGAATTCTTCTTACCAGAGTTATCTGCCCGTTTTGGCTTAGGAGTAGTGGTGCCCGAGCTGCTACTAGCGCCTGGTTTCTTCCCAGACTTACATACTCGTTTCAGTTGGCCCACTTCCCCACAAATTGAGCAGGCTTCCCTCCTCCATTTGCACTCTGTTTTCACGTGGTCTTTGTATCCACAACAATAGCACGTTAAATCTGCCTTAGATTTAAAATTAGGACGCTTATCTCTTACTTGGTGAGTGGATGACCCCTGAAAACTACTAACACTTTGTTCAGCCCTTTCTTGAGCAAGTGCAAACTCGCAGGCTTTGTCAAACGTCACTTTTTAAGGCTCCATTGTCATAAGGATTTCCTGAGCTTTTGCATTTCGAATTCCAGAGACAAACCTGTCTCGCAAAACCTCCTTTAGGAACTCCTTATATTGACAATTTACATTTAAGCGTTTCAACTCACTGGAATGTACGTTGAAACACTTTCACCCGGGGCTTGCACTCGCTGCATAAACTGAACTCTTTCATAAATAAAACTAGGACTAGGGTCCAAGTTACATTTTAGCAATTCATCTATCTCATCAAGTGACTTGGATGCAGGAGCATCCGGCGAGCATAGATTCCTCAACAAGCCATAGGTCTTTTTACTTATGCTTAAAAGGAGTATTGCAACTTGCTTTTCATTTGGTACGTCAAAAGCATCAAAGTGTAATTTGGCTCGTTCCAAATACACAGTCCAGCTTTTACTAGTGGCATCAAAAGCCTCAAACTTTTTGTGTGGGCGGTGGGTCACCCATTCTGACCAAACCCGCAAGACACACTTTCTAAGCTTAAATTACTAGTACTAATTAATACTAGAGCTAATAGAAATCAAAGACCCACTAATGGTACTCCAACTACTAGACGTATTTGGACCAGATGCATTAGCTGAACTCTTAAAAGTTACATCTTCATCGCTCACAAGCGATAGAACAAGTAAAAATGTTACTACAATTGATATAGGCCTAAATAGCCTTCCCATTACCTTTAAGAGTAATTTTTTTCTTTAAACTTTTGAGCAGTAAGTTTAAATAACCTATCAGCAACTGGCGTATTCTGTAATCTTTTCAAGTATTAAATTTGCTTGTAACTTAGCTGATAACAAGAACACGCTTTGCACACAGTATTCTTTTTAGCAGTTAATCTGCTTTTTGCTCCAGTTAACCTGAAACAAGAGTCATGAGTCTTTAATAAGTCAACTATTGGCTGCCTAAACCCCTACTTGCACGCAATGCACCGCATTCCCACCGACACTACGCCAGCAGAATGCTTTTTGATGTGGCACACTTGCGAACAAGTCTTCACCCATATGAGGGACTTAACTCCTACAAATACCTCCAAATCCAAGAAGAACGGGTAATCAAACGTTCCCCTTGCCGGCCGAACAAGAACTCGCTGATCCAACGTCTACTTCGGCTGCTTTCAACTGCTCCGAGCTGCCACCTCAGAAATCAGTCTACTAACAGTCAGTCCTGGATTTTGGTGAGGTACTCTTCATTTGCCTAAATTGGTTACCCATAGCATTATTAAACCACGATGTTATGCATCGCGACTATTAAAGGAATGATCTCAATAAATTCGGTTATTAACATTAGGATGCCAGGTTTACTTTGGGAAATCGAAAGCCAAGTCAGTTTTGCTAGGAACAACTACGGAAAATTAGAAAAGACTGTGTCCGGGAAAATTCGTAAATAAAATGTTTCCTAAGCTCCGGCAGTGGTGATGGCAAAAGATTACGTTAAAAGATTATTATAAAATAAAAGTTTTAAGGTTACCAGCAAATGCTAAAACGCATTTTAAATATTTGTATTAATATTGGTAGACGTAAAATTGGGTTTTGGATGTCGGACATTTCTCAAGTGCATCTTAGATCGTCACCTTAAATCTACTTAAGAAATATCAAAACAAAGTATCTGTACAATTATTATCGAGGTTAAGTACCTTCGTAGAGGAAGCTCCTCCTATCAAACACTAAACTAATGTTTTCGGCTTTATGCCTAAGTGAAAATAAAAAGTAAATAAATTTTTACAAGTGGCGAAAATGGCGTCTCGTGCGCTACGGTGATTTTACGGCATCGGTTTCGTGCGTTTTTCAAATGGATGCTGTGAAAGTTCTAGAAGGAATTTTCGTGTTCTGTTTGCGGGGGAAAACAGATAAAGTTCGTGGCTATTAAGAGCTGTTTAGATGAGACGGATCAGACCATTTTCTTGGAAGTTACAGGTGGTTGAAGTTAAGGTTTTTCACGGCCGAGGCGCCGAGAAAAAAAAATTGTTCGTTGCCGTAAACGAAGTTTCCCTCAGGTTGTTGTTAGTTTGAGTTGAGGTATCCTCTCAAATCGGGTGAAGAACGGGCCTTCTTTACAAGAGTAGCTCTGGATATATACAAGGCAATTTACTAGTTTTTGTAGAAAAGCCATTTGGAGTCTATGGAAAGTCACAGTTGGTCGTCAGACATGGAGTTTGATTAAATAAAAATTGTCCGGTAAAAACACGGTAAATTAATTGGGGAAAGGTAGAGTCAATGGGAAAAGATTAAAATATTTATGTGCATAAATAAAAGATTAAATGTTCCAGCTTTTAGAATGCTACAACACATTAGAGTTTAGAATAGTTATTTGCAGTCGCAGATAATACTTTTAGTCAAAGTTTTCATGAACAACTGAAATCATTACAACAGTTGAAAATAAAAATATCTAGTATTTGTTTCCAAAACCCATGTATGTGGGAATAAGGTCTGGGCATTAGCTGGCCCCTTATTCCCCTAAAACAACACTAAGCTGGGGTGCTTTATGCAGAATAAAAGCGTAAATATTTACATCATTTTTAAAATGAAATTAGGCATCCGGAAGTTGGATGCGGTTATGGCGATTTTTAGTGTAAACGTTTCTGTTTATAAGAAAAAGCCTGAGAACAGCTTTTACAATTCTGGTTATGCAGAAAGAATGATAAAATTCAGGCTTTGTTGGCGTGAAAGATTCGGTTAATTGGTTCATTTTTGGTGGAGATGGCGAAAGTGTGTTCGATTTTATTGAAATAGGCCTATGTCAGCCGACGCTGGTTTGCAGGTGTAAGTGGAAAGTTCTTTAGTGCAGAAAAGTTTAAAACTCTCAGGTTTTTGATTGTTGGAATTGAGGTCTCCTCTCCAATCGATTTGGAAGCCTTGACTTGTTTACAAAATCGGCAAATTTCTTAATAGTTTGTGAAAATAGAGTTCGTATAATCAGAGTGTTTGGATAATCGAGGTTCTACTGTAGGACTAATGCAGTAATGCGAATTTGGGCATAATCCCCGTGTCGGATGAAACCCTATCTTTGCACATAGAATTAATAAAAACGATGTCGCTTTACCAGCAAATGGTCGAAAGAAGGCCATTGCCATCGTCTCAAGTGTAAGACAACATTAATTCAGTGCTTGTCGTCGAGGGGGGGGGGGGAACGAAATGCAGCATAATATCACTGCTTGTTATTGCCCTCTGGCTCTGAATCAGTGTTGTCAAGTGGTGTGGTTTATCAATCGCCTTGTCGAACTTAGTCTGCATCCCCTCGTTATTTCGAGGAGGGAAATTTACACAATAAACCTAGATCCCTCACCTTGTAGGTATTCAGCGATGACTGACGATGAATACATAACTTTACTGAACAGTGATATGAAACTACAGGGATAGATATGATGACTTAACATTCTGGTTACCATCTATCCGAAGAAAGAATGCAGTGCCCTTCCGTTAACGGAGTTAATGCGAGAGACGTTCCCGTCAAGGATCAATATGAAGGAGATAGTGATGATTTTTAGTACTATCCGAAAGTACTATCCTTTAATTTTAGATTTATTCGGTTTATTTAAATGGTTAATGCTCAAAGACCTTAAATGACGGGAATCGTCATCCATGGTGTCGGAAATACCGCTGCTGCCATTTGGTCGATTATCCATGTGTAGTTTGTGCTTCTTATTCTGCCACGAAGATAAGGCAATTTTGCGCACTTGGAAGAAGACGAACCAAAAATGCTTGTGTACTGCCCATCGTCTTGGTAGCCCTGCATCGTCTGTCTCTGTGAGTAGTTCGGCATATATTAGTGCTCCGATTTTTACACCCCGCCGCTGCCATTGCCCCCGACTTGAGATGTTGTGATCGGTGCGGATGTAAATTTGAATGGCAAGGTGCTTCCATCCGCACCATCTTTGTGTGCACGTGTTTCACCAAGTTCGCTTGCAATCTGTAATCCACCTGATCCTGCTCTATCGGTGAGTGTTTCGAACTTGATCAATGCTGCCATGGGTACAGTGTTAGGCTAATACCAGGCTTTTCTGAATCTTTCTGATGGTTGGGGCGGGGCGCCCGACATGAAAATAACACCAAAAAGCTTCAAGGACGCCAACTTTGTCCAGCAAAT
>JAHWFP010240256.1:34136-50738 GCA_023313725.1 Lithobius niger
CTTTTTGGTGTTATTTTTATGACGTGTCAAAGTTTTCACAGTATTGACCATAGCGATATATTTCGGGATATCATTCGGGACGATACTACCGAGCGCGACGTTGCTTCAACCAAGACGGCAGCCACTATTGTTTTGTCTGCGGGCGATGTGCTGGGGGTTCCCCGTATCGCCGGTTCACCTGCCTGCTTCTGCTCACTGTGCCGAGTGTTCGTCGGGTTTGAGGTCCAAGTCCATCCAGTGGAGCTCGTCGTCTGCCACAGAACAGGACTCCTGGAAACGTTAAGCGACTTTCAGTGTTTCGTTCCATTGCGCTCTTGAACAGTACAGCTAAGAAATGCAGGCGTAGTGAACCTATGACACATCCGGTCTTTGTCAGTTGTGGTTCGAATGTAAAGAATTCCGCTGGTGTCGGCAGTGGCCCAGTGTGTGAGGACTGAGGAGGATGTCGCTGATGTTGTTGATGTTTATGACGAACTGTGACAGGTGTCAGGGTCGGCACTACAGTTTTTGGATGCGTCACGTTCTAGCTGCCGTCCATTAAGTTGAGGCACGGTTAGTGGTAGGTGTACAGTGGCTCACCAACGTAAGGTGCCTTCGGTGGTGGTCTGCAGGGGGGGGGGGGGATAACCCTTTTGGAGCTAGTGTAATTTAATGCCCTGGTGGAAGCCTGCACCAGGGATGTGTTGCCCTCTGAGATGGTCACGAGTGCTAATCAGATAAACCCCCTAATATCTAGGTTTTCACTGTGCCAGGATGTGCATGATGGTGGTTCAGTCGAGTAGAGATCGCCAGTTCGATACTGTCCGTTTGCCGGATCGCCAAATCAGAGTTGATTATATTTATATGCCGAGTGAATCTGCTGCCGCCCTTTGTGCTGCTGATTTGGGTGGGCATGAACGCCCAGTTTTCCCTTTGCACAATGGTGATGTTGAAGAATGTGTGTTGCACTCCAGTCCTGTGCATCGTGGTTTGCCATTGCAGCGCCATGTTAGTGCTTTGCCGTGCTCTTGCCTTGCCGGTTCGCCATGTGGCTACTTCGTCCTTCACCAATTTCTGCTTCGCGGCATCGACTTTACGGGCTATGATCTGCTTCGCTAATGTGTCGGAGTCTGGGTTCGCCGTTCCTATGTTGCCTCTCCACCGCGTGTCCTGTTTGCCGCTACGCTCTGTGGGGACCTCACCGATCAAGAGACTTTGTGCAGCTGTTATTGACTCTTGCTCCCATACCCCCACCTATGAGGAGTGTTCGGGTGGGACTTCCATGAACCAGGGTCTGGATGGTGATGGCCATTCCAGGGATAACAAGGACATTTATGGTGAGGAGCTTGGATTCATTCCCTGGTTCAATAGAGTTTCGTCTCCCTGTGATGTTCTACATGACGCAGTCTACGCCGGTGGTCAATGCCACGAACCCTACGCAGACTACTTTCGCCAACTGTGATGCGGTGAATGCCCCTTCCTACCACCTTCCCCTGATTTGGTTTTTGTTTCACCAGGCCTTGGACTAGGTCACTTTGACACGCAAGGACTGTGCTGAGATTTCGGTTGCATCACGAATTTGATGCGGAATCTGTTCTTCACTGCCGCGGGTATCGGTGCCCCCAAGGGTGCCCGATATCATACTTTCCCTGAGGCCGAATTTGTCCATGCTAGTGCTTCGATGGAGTTGGATTCAAGTCTGCCTGCTCCAGCTATTCTCAAGACACCCCTTCAGCAGGCCAAATGTGACGAGGAACCAGTTCAGTTGTTCTCGTATGCTGCTTCGTATTCCGATTTGGCCATTCGCATTCCGACGGCGGCCATCCGTACCTACCTTGATGCACCGGTCGAGTCGCAAGATGATTCTGTTTTGCTGGACTGTCTACACCTTCACAAATGTGCCTCATTGTTTCAAGCCGGTACGTTTAACTAAGGGCGCCACTCGCTGAAGGACTTGGTCGAATTGCGTATCCGGATGCGGCATCTGGGTTGCCTGTGGACACTATTGGTTGGCTGCGCTTGCGTCCTGTTTACTCGTCTGCTGACCTCTTCAACGGTCAGTTGCTGGTCCTGGCGCCCGAGTTGCATGATAAGGTTATGTCTCTAGTTGCTCCGAAGCACGCATCGCAAGGGGTGCGGCTTCTAAGCCTTCAAGCTCTGTCGTTTCAGCAGGGGTCCTTTCACCAGCCCTACATAGACCCCTTCCTCTTGACCGGCCGGGTATGGAAAAGGGGGGAAGGGGATTGTGTCGGTTTTCTCAGGGCGGTTCAGACCCCTCTCTGCTCCTACGTTACGAGGAAGATGGACATTCACAAGGTCGTGAAAACCAGAAGTTTCATACGGGCGAAGCCCATGGACGGGGTCGTGGATCCCTCCGTGGTTGTTTTGCCTCGTATAGAGGTTTACCTGCTCCCATTCACCGACAAATGCCTTCATACTTTGTTTCGCCCACAGGTATGTACCCAAATTTACTTCCAACAGAGTGGAAATTCTCCATATTTCGCTTACTTCCACACTCCAGATAGTTCCTTATCTAGCTAATTTTCGACTGCAGCCGGCCTGCAGTCTTCTTCAGGCTCTTCGAAGGTAAGTTTATCTTCTGTTTACATTCTTCGTTGTGTACACGATTTCAAACTCGGATGGCGATCGTGTACACAACGAAGAATGTAAACAGAAGATAAACTTACCTTCGAAGACCCTGAAGAAAACTGCAGGCTGCAGTCGAAAATTAGCTAGATAAAGAACTATCTGGAGTGTGGAAGTAAGCAAAATATGGAGAATTTCCACTCCTCTGTTGGAAGTAAATTTAATGCAGTGTTCCACAGTAATGAGCGTCAACGTTACGGACTTTTTTGAGGTATGTACATCCGTTCAAGTCTTCCGTCTCTCTCGATGGGTCCAACACCTTGGTTCCTGCTCCGTTCATCCAACAAGCTTTTGAACAAGGGACGATTTGTCGATTGCCAGAGGACTCTCCAGGATTCTACACTCTAACGCAGATTATCCTGAAGAAGAACGGCAGAACCATCATGATCTTCAACCTAAGGCGTTTCAATTCATACATCCAAATTGCCTTTCAACCGTCCGTATACCACCTGTTCCGATTCACCTCTGTCGGCCTGACATACCACTTCAAAGTCATCCCCTTCTACCTGGCAATGGCGCCACACGTCTTTACGTCAGTGCTTCACGCCATGGTAGCCTTCCGATACAACAAGAGGGTCCGGTGTCAAATTTACCTGGACGATTGGCTTTTCCGCAACAAGTTCACCTTGCTTCTCTTTCAAGAGATTCGGTTTTGCCTGTCGCTGTTTGTGGACTGGAGGCTGGGGGACAACTCGTTGAAGTCTCGCTTCCTGCGGGCTCAGTCATTATTTTTTATGGAAGTGGAAATCAATCTGAAGAACTTCCCGATCCATCCTTCTCAGGAAAGGATCTTGACTCTTCTGACCACCCTGGAGGGTTTGTGCGAGCGGTTCTGGATTTTCACAAGGAAGTTCAGAACTGTCATCGGCCAGATGGACTCCTGCTCATCTCTCATTCTCCTTAGGGCCCGGCAGACGCGCCCGATGCATTGGTTCAGGAGAGACGAATGGTTCTCCCGTGTATATCGTGGGAAGACTGGATCCCCCTTGTCAATCTCTCGTGGGACTCTCTTTTCTGGTGGCTTCACTCCGGTTACTTGACCGTAGAAATTCCGGTTCAAGACCCCAGCACAGATGTGTGCCTCTTCATTGATGCTTCAACCGTGGTTTGGGGCACCCACGTGGACATTTACGGCTTCAGATGTCTGGACGACTGCAGAGGCGGCCCTCATGTCAACACACTGGATCTCCGGGCCGTCTTCTATGCAGTTCGGGAGTGGTCGGCTGTTCTATACGTGAAGGTGGTTGCTATCATGTCCGACAACACCACTGCGGTCGCGTTTGTACGTCAGGGTGGCGGGACTCGCAGCCGCACACTCATGAACAAAGCGTCTTACGTTTTCTCCCTATGCCTCCAGTTTCATGTGACATTGCTTCTCAAACACATCTTGGGGAAGCTCAATGTGGATCCTGATGAGCTGTCATGTTCGAACATGGTTCCGACGACGAAGTGGAAGCTGTCTCCAAAGATCTGTTTGGCAGTATTCCTGAAGTGGGACACCTAAGATCTACTTTTTCGCCACGAGGTTCAATCATCAACATCCGGTGTTCGTGTCCCCCTTCCTGGATCACCTGGCTTACAGCACCTCCCGAGGGTCCTCCCAAGGGTCTTAGCCAAGATTTGTCAGTCCAAGGTCCACTTCCTCCTCGTAGGCCCAGTTTGGCCCAATGCCCTGTTGTATGTGGATCTTCTGGAACTGGCCAAGAAAGACCGGCCCGCCTACCTCTATCCCCGAACCTTCTGATGCAACACGACATCAGGACCCTGCACCCTAATCCAGTGTGTCTTTATTTTCACGCTTGGAGACTTTGACCCTGAATTTCCGTGCTGCTGGTTTTCTTCGCTTGTGTTACGTCGCCTTCTCCAATGCCGTAGGCCGTCGAGTCTTCGAGAACAAGTGGCGGCGTCAGCACTCTTGGTGCACTGAACATTCAGTCGATCCCAGCATCACGAAGAATCAGGAATCAGGAAAATTCAGGAAGAAAAACACTATACCACCTTCAGGAAAATTTACCAGTTCAGCTTAAACACCAAAAATTCCCTCATAAAATTTTCGGTGAAAACAAGAGGCCGTTCACCTTCATCAGAATGGAACCAGGCACAAAATTTTAAAAACGATCGTTACATTGTTGTGGCTACCATCGAGCAGACAACGCGTGAGTGAGAGAACCACTGATCTATACAGATCCCAGCAACCGGTCTGTTTTCACCTGGGCCGCTTTTCTGGATTTCCTCTTTCAAGCCAACTTATCTCCCATCGCCATTAACGGGTATCGTTCCTCATTAACAGGTATCTCCTCTGTCGTCAACTCTGTCCTGTCCTGCCTTGGTACCTCCTAAGCTTTGAACCCGGGGTGATTTCTCGTCTGGTGCGTGCTTTTGACAACATCCGTCCCAGGACTCGATATTTGTTTCCCTCCTGGAATCTCCCCCTGGTGCTCTCCAGTTTGATACTGAATCCTTAGAGCCCATTCACAAAACGTCTTTGCACCATCTTACTCAGAAGACGATGTTCCTGGTGGCTATGGTTACAGCTGCTCACCAGAGCTGGCTGGCTACTTTATCCTGGGATGATTGGGCATATCCACTTCAGCAAAGATTGGTCTACTGTTACACTTTCTCTGCCTGTTGACTTTTGCGCCAACAACCAATGTCCGCACGAGGCTCTGCGTCCCACTGTCATCAAGGCTCTGGACCCGTCGACAGGTGAACGTTCAGTGTTCCATTCATGCTCTGAAGTATGCCTGGAGTATACCATACGTCCGGCTTCTTCACACCAGCGTCAAGAGTGGACATTTCCTCAAGATCCACCTTTTTCTGCTTGTGGGCAAAATGTTTGTGACCCCATCTTTTACGCAGGTTACTCCTACAAAGACCACGGCTTGGATCTGTGAGGTTATCCGGCGTCTATACGACATCGTCCCCAATCATCTCGATATCCCCGGATGTGCGTGCTCATGAATTAAGCGCATTGACTTCGTCTTGGGCATTCGTGCTGGTGTGCCTCTAGCCTAAGGGGTGGCCGCCTACGCCTGGCGCAACAAAAACATGTTATAAGTCACTGCATGCGTGATGTTAGTGGCTCGATTGGCGGTGCTCGTATGAAAATTGGCTGGGAATGCAGTGGGCTAGAAGTTATGCCCTTATGCTGAAGAGAAGTAGTTGCCTGTGTGTTTCAGGAAGTTCTTTGAGCATTGAGCATTTAAATAAACAATTTAAAGCTAAAACTAAAGCTAATTAGGGTAAGTAAAAAACTTTATCTTTTATCTTTAAAATTATCAATTTTCAGTGACTGTACCATGTTTTTAGTGAAGGAAGGAAATGCTTTTATTCTTTGGCACAGTTTTTCAAAAGTAAGTCATCGCTATCTTCCAAGGTCGTTTTCTGCACAACGTCCGGCGTCAGTTGCAAACGCTTTAGATATACCACGTACGATATTCGCCAATTTAGACCACACTGACTGCATCTGGCAAAGTCACAGGTCTGCCGGTCACAGGTCACTTTGTTTCGACAGATGCTTAATATAGAAGGACTCACGAGGAAGGGTGTTTTTTTTTTTATAGCCTACAAAAATTTACATTACCTGTTTTTTATAGCGTTTCCCTCCTTTTGAGCATTAATTCCCCTAGAAGCTTGAAAGTTGGCTATATATACTTGGCGTAGCCGTCCGATGGCATCATTTCTCCTAGGGTGCTCACAACGACGTGACCGCCTTGAGCTCTCCCCACTCCATTCTCTTCTTCGGATCCGCCGGTCCTCAGGACCAGCTGGCTTCATCATCCCATAGGACGCATGCTACTCGAATACGATCATAGGATGGCTTCTACTAGGATGCCCTCTACTGCCAAGGTCCTTTTGGATCTCCCGGTTGAAGCTTCGCCCCCGGCCACCTCTATTCCGACTTTAGGAGCAGGTTGACGGAGGACCGATCCGTCTTCCCCTCGAACAAGGATACATCCGACTCCACAAGTGTTACACTGCCGATCAGGACGCTCTCCTATCCAGCGATCCTCGACGATCCGCCAACCGCTTAATTCACCATCCGCTATCTTTCCAGCACTGCTGTCCTCCTTCCCAACTGCATGAGACAGCTAGAGGCGCTTTTCGCAGGGGCCGGCCTGATAAGGAACGCGTCCCCTACATTTCACAGGCACCCTCATCCAGAGGACCGCCCGTCCTACCCAATGGTCGTGCAGTACGAGGACGTCTGCATTCTCCTCCGTTCCCATCCTTGCCTTCCCCAGCTACTACATTTCCTCTCGGCTCCTCAGACGGACTCTCACCCACTTTCCATCTGCCGTATTCCGTTAGTTTGCCCATTCCGTTCCCGACATTTCGTTGACTCTTTTGCGACCCAGCCATTTCACCTACACGGCGTCCCTTTCAAGGTCCCATTCATGATGCGTCAGAACACGGTCCTGGTCCTCCCCCCTCGCCTGTCTTCATTGGCTTGTTTCGTGATGAATCACCATCCTCACCAAACGTCGATGTTCATTACACAGTCCTAGGACGTCAATCTCCGGACTTTCTGTCCCTCACAAGGTCTCCACCTGTTCTTCGTTCCCGAAAAATCTCTGTTCCTGGAATCGTTGCTCTGTCATCAACATCAACAGGACACCCAGGAAAGGCGTCCCTCGACTCGTCCTGTACTATCACTCACGTTCATTCCCGCAGTGTTTCCTACACGTCCGTCATCACACCTCCTTGCCTTCAGCATCCTTTGGACGAACCTGGTGCTAACATTCAGTAATCTCTCGCTTTACCTGCGGACGCATAGTTGGCTCCGTTCCTGATATAAAAAAAAAAGAGAGAGACAACAAAAGAGAAACAAACACAACAATCAGTTCGAAAGAAGGCCCTGACACGACAAGCAGTCGGCTTGGGACCCGTTCCCACTTCATTTCATGCCTCTTGCCAGTCCGCGACCTGGTCCTCGTCCTTACAAGCACTGCACTGTGTGCTACCTTCCACACATGTCTGAACCGTCCCACACTTCATATCTACATCACTACCCTCCTCGTCCGTTTTCTCTCCACTCGGATACCTCCGCTCGTTACCCACTACTGACCGACTTGACTCTCCCGGGCAACCGGCTCTATATTGCCAAGTTCCTTTTGATCGAACTTGGCCTCACACTCATTTCCATATCCACTCCGTTCCTCTGTCACCGTCTTCAACTCTAGCATCCATTCACGGACGCAACAACTCTTTCGTGAGAAGTACTCATCAATCTCCTGAAGACTCAGTCCTCCGTCCCTTTTCGTTGGGACCTATCCTTTACTCCGACTCCATCCTAGGGCACCTAAGTACGGACAGGGAACGCATCCGACAGGTCTATGTCCTCATCCCCTTCTTTGCCAATCCATGGCATGTTGCCTCCACTCGTTCCAATCCCCCGTATTTTACGATTATGCACAAGTCGTAAAAAAAAGGGGAGGGGGAAAGGGGACACAACTGCACCACTGTCCCTATACTACCTCTGTACCTCTTCAACCTACACTACGATCCGTCCTACAGCGCTACAACCGCTGACTGTGCAGTGATGCCACATTCCACCACCAGGCGCCACTACAGTCACTAACCTCGCGATTCAAATCGCTGTGCGCCTAACGGATTTGTGTCCTGTGCATCGTTCACCATGTCCGACTCTTCTTCATCTGAAGATCCTGTACCAAACACCAAAACAACACCGGACACCGGAGCAACGGTAACTAGGGAAGCAAATCTGCCTTCACCCAAGGCATGTAATTGTCTGAGTTTTTCCTAAAATACCACGACGTACCACTTTGATCCCCATCCATGCTGCCACTCTCACAGACAGTGTGACGGACAGGAACGTAACTGCCGTATCTGCATCTCCATTTTGCCAAATCGTTGGACAATTATTCAATGAAAGCAACCTCAATCAAGACAGCGGATGCTACGTGCAGCCAAGAAGCGAGAGGAATTACGAGCCCTGAAACAATCCCAAGTGCCTGCACCGAATCCGACCACTCCTTCACTACCAAAGAAAGCCACCAAGCGTTCTGCGTCAGGTCCGCTACCACCCATTCATCCTCTGAAGTAGTCTACCTTTCCCGACACTGAAGCAATTCCTGCAGTAGCAGGAACGTCGGGAATCAAATCGTCGACAAAAATCAAGGTCGCTCGTCAACGTCTCGTCCCCACTAAGACGCCGTCCTCAACATCCCCCAAGACTCTAAAGCTGTCTCTACCATCCTCCACGGTACCACTTACTTTGGCATCCTTAACCTCCCCAGCTCATGCATCCCTTCTGAAGGGTTTTCAAACATTCTCTCCAGCGGATGTGCCATCCCCTACTAAACCAGCTCCATTCCTGACCGCACCACTGCTTCGAACATCAATCACTAGGGGCCTGCATCTTTCGGCCAGTGTAGTGGTGCTTACAGGGTCTTGAGGTGCTTACTGTCTGGCACCGACATCTGGTGAAGTTGCGGTTAAGTTAGAAGTACTCATAAGTGACTGTTTTGACTTTTGTGGAAAAACAGCATAGCAGTGTCTACTGCACGGTTAGGAGTAGAGCGTGTAAGTCCTAAATAAGAATTTCTGTACTTTCTAATCACGGTTCGCTGCCACCACGATGGGTGTGTATTTAATTGCCTACCTGGAGTTTAAAATAATAATGATTTTTAGTTATTTTAACTCTGCAAATTAAATCAGACTCGGAAGTCAAACTGTCGTTTGAAACAACTCAAAAAAGACAAAAAAGACATAACAATTTACAATCTGTCAACTAGTTTGTTCACAAGACTAACGTTAAAAGCTTTGAATTAAAAGCGCACTTGGGATTTACGTTTAAATCGGCAGTAGAACTAAAATTGAGTTCGTTACATAATTTTGACAAGAAAAGTCAACTTTGAGTTATCACAACTCTCTAGATTACAAAATGATCCTTACATTAAGTAAAATAGTCTTTGAAAGAAATTAGCAACCCTTGCACTAAAATCACTCAACTATCACACTGAATCAAGATTAGTATTATATGGAAACAACCATTTGAAAGCTCTACTTCAACGATAATGCACGCTAGATCTTGGTGATCTTTAGATTATTTAGAAAACACTGAGTTTTCATAAATAAGAAAAAAAAAGCCGGTTTTTTTAGGAAGGGGACCTTAAACTCTTAAGTTATGGGAGTCCTAGACCAGAAATGCCGATGGCTGTTGACTACCCATAATTTTCTCAAAGTTAGAAGTTAAGTTTAAATTTATGACTAAAATTTTGAAATAAAGTTCCAAAAGAAAATTCAAGTTTAAACTAGTTACCTATGAACTACTACCTTGCCCGGCATGGCAAGACATCTCTGCTCCGCCGCCGTAGTAACCTCTAGCCTTTGAGATCTTGAGCTATGCTATCGAATTTCTCCTGCAGCTTGGTTTTATAGCCGTTGTCTGGCAGCAGGGAAGAGGGAAAGCGCGTCCCTGTAGGAGAGCTATTTTTGGGGGGGGGGGGTAGAGAACGTCTGGAGAGGGAGGGACTGAGGCAGGTCGGCCAAGCTGTCACTCAAGCATGTGGGAGTGAAAGCGCGGACGGACGAGGGAACTACGCTGCTCTGAGTGGAGGGGGAATTGAATGCAGTGATTTGGTTGGATGGGAATTGGAGCTGCCAGTAGAGCAAGAGGAACTGCCGACTTTTGGGGCATGGAGGCCTTGGCTTGGAAAGTGCAATCAAGTTTTGAACTCATAACAACGTGAATAGGCCTATATATTTTTTTGGTTTAAATTACGATGTTAGGCATCGCAACCATTGAAGGAAGGGGGCGGGGGACGAAGTTTGTTGCTCAAAATAAAAATAAACAATTTAATAAAAGGAAAAGGCTTTTGCTGTACATTCGGATGAGGTTACTATGGTCGGAGCCCTGAAATAAAATACAAGATATAACACTAAAATGTCCGGTAAAATAAAAATAGTAGTTTTTGCCATTTTTGAACAAGGTAAAGTTCATGGGAAAAATTTACGTTAAAGATTGCTTTAAAAGTACTAAGCAAAAGATTAAAATAAACCATCTTGTGTTTGAATGCTAGAACGCATTAAATTAAAGTATTATCGCAGCTGCAAATAATAACAAGAGTGCAATCGAATTGAATCGAATCGAATCGTATTGTGGCAATACAATAACGCTGCCAGCTTTATCCCTGTCTTCCACGGTATCACTGGAACCTCATCGCATTCAACGGACGTGATGCCATGCTCCCCGTGTCGGGGCAAGGCTTCAGGGGTAGCATTAGGCTTTCGTGTCTCATCCTCCCCCACCTTTTTCGAGGCATTTCGACACATACCCGCAGTCAGAATTTTTGACCGCCGAAGCGAAGTTGGACTTCAGGAGTTCTTTGCTCATCTCTAAGAAAGTTTCAGTTCCTTCGGCTGTCCTCCATGACAACGACAAGATCTACAACTTGGACTACAAGCAGTGTCACAGGCTGATGTCTCAACACCGCCGCCAATGCGTTATGCAAAAAAACTGTCGTCTGAAGTAAAGTCTTGAAATCCTGCACCTTTCCTTTTTCATAAACCAGGTATTTAAGTAAGCATGCTTTGCCACCTTTCTTGCTATGAATTGGTTCACCAAAGCTCTTTTCAACTCTACACTTCTCATTCGCGATTTTGCTCTCAATTCAGCTCCGAACCTCAACGATTCTATGCGACACGCTCTATGCAACCAGCCCATCCGCGAGATCGACACTCTTTCGGGGACTAATTACTAAGCTCGCGCCACGTTTGGACGGCCCGAAAACCGAAAGAAGCAAAATCTAAACAACAGTTCACGCCTATCTCTAGGACTCCAAGGACATTTCAACAAGGCAATAGAAATGGATGGCATCGACAAGGAATGATTTTAACAACTATGATGATTCCAGCAGACCTTACGACAAGCAGCCCTTTCGGGGCCGATCGTTCGATCGAGGGAAAGGATGACTTAAACCACCGTAGCACCACCCCTGACCGACACAGTCGCTACTCCTCCCCAGGGACCGACAAAAGCTTCCCACCCACGGCTGCCTTCGCTTTTTCCTGCTGGCCTGGCGACAATTAACGCCCAACTCACAGGTTCTGTCAATCGTCAGTCACATCTTTCGTCCAGCTTTTACGTCTACACTTAAGCTCGTTACTCCGCCTCCCTGGGACTTAGCACCTCCCGTATCTGATCGTCTGTCGTCTGGGTAGACGTCCTTTTCCTAAAAGATGCAATAAAAGAATGTCGGCATCTCCTTCAGCCAGGGTTCTACAGTTCAATCGTCCTCTGTCCAAAGAAATTAGTGGGGTCAGGCTCTTCTTCAACCTGAAACCCCTCAATCAGAAGATAATAAATCCTCACTTCAAAGTGGAAACTGTAGAATCCATCCGCCAGTCTCTAAAGCCTGGCACCTTGATGATCTCCATCGACCTCGAAGATGCATGTCTTCACGTCCCACTCCACTCTTCCGTTCACCATCTCTTTTGGCTTATCTACAACGACAGGGTTTACAAATTCCAATGTTTCCCCGAATATTCACGCTTATGCTCAGGCCGCTTCTCGCTGCTCTCAATCGACACCAGGTCTCAGCAAGCACATTTTTGTACGACGGGCTCTCCAGGATCAAGACCGCACTACACTTCTTTGAAACCGCGATTTCGCTATGCCTTTTCTCCCCAATTAGGCTTCGGCATCAACCTCTCCAAGTCATGCTTCTTCCTGCTCAGTTTTTCTTTTTACGGGGTGTCGCATTCTACTTGCGACAGCAATAATTATACCGTGGGATTGCAGACCTTCTTGCCACAATCCGCTTGTTTCGTTAGTCCTGTCACCAGACTCTGCCAGAACATAATTCCCTCATAGGCAAACTTAATTCTGTGGCAAATCTGGTTCTTTACGGGCGATGGATGACCCGTCCGTTTCGTCACTTTCGACACGTGGGGAAAATCCCCGCACCCAGACGTCACCTGTCGGCCCAAGGACTCATCCTTTCCAATCGACGCCCTCCTGTGGTGGTCGGACATCCTCATAGTCTCTCAGATACTACACGAGCCCCGCCAGATCTTCTCCTTCTGATCGATATCTCCTTGGAAGGTTGGGGAGCACACAGATCTCCGGGTCATGGACGCCCACTACTAGGAACACATCTACATCCTCGGACTGAAGGCTGTTCTCAAGGCCCTACACCACTTGCGAAACCTGGTCTCCGGAAAGATAGTTCAGGTCCAAGCAGACAACACCAGTGCTGTCACTTATCTACGAAAGGAAGGCGGCCGATATCCCGCCAGCTTCACGAGGTCACGTCTGCGATATTTTGTCTATGCACAAGTCTAGGTCAACGATTCTGTCCCTCCACATTCCTGGCAATCGTAATGTTATTGCGGACTCCCTCTGTCATCACAAGCCTCCTGCAGGGGAATGGGCCCTAAAAATTTGCGTTTGCAGATCGCTGTTCACCACTTGGGGCACCCCACTCATAACCTGTTGACTACGAGGCACAATGCCAGACTTCCCTGTTTCATCAGCCCAATCCCCGACAGTCAAGCGTGGGCAGTAGACGGGCCCACCGTTTCGTGGAGAAACCTTTACGCATGCCTCTTCTCGCCATTCCGCCTTCTTCCTCAAATCCTGATGAAGATCGAGGCATTGCAAGGCGCCTTTCTGCTGATAGCTCCGAATTGGCCAGCAGCAGCTCTGTTCCACCGGTTGCTGGAGCTTCTCATTGACATCCCACGAAAGCTTCCAGTCATACCAGACCTCCTGTCGCAACTATGGGGAACCCAGCTGCACTGCTTCCTCAGCACCCTGCAAGTACAAGGGTGGCTACTATCGTCCGACTCATCCAGGAGGCATGAGTGCTTGAGGAACAAGCCGTTCGTATTGCAAGCAAAGCCATTCGTGCTTCAACCAACAGGATCTACGACAGTCAATGGCAACGATGGTTTCAATGGTGTCACCCAAGAAAGGTTAATCCAGCCGATCCCCCTCTTCACGAATTCCTGATCTTTTTCACCAATCTTTTTAAGGAAGGCCTCAAAGGTTCTACGATTTTAGTCTATCGTTCTGCCCTAAACTCCGTCTTTAAAGCAGCTGGCAAGGCAGCACTCCTCGACAATTTCCATATCTCATATCTGTCAAATCTTTCGAAATTGAACGACCCACAACCCGCCCCATCTTTCAAGACTGGAGTCTCTCTGTTGTTTTGAACTCCCTTATGAAATTTCCTTATGAGCCTTTAGGAAACTGTCACATCAATATGCTTGCCCGAAAAACTGTTTTCTTGCTCTTTCTGTTGATCCTTTTTACAGTTCTTTTGCTCCTAAACGTACAGCAGTTTCATTAACACCACGAGCCTCCTTTCGGGCCAAATCCCTGAAGCCTTGTGAGCCTCCCACCCCAATCATCATTCCGACACTTCTATTTATGGGAATGAACCAGAACGTTTCCTCTGTCCGGGAGGTGCCCTCTGCTTACACATTCAACGGACCGACAACAGCGAGTTACGAAAGGGCAGGACGCAGCTTTGCCTTCCTTTCATTAGAGATTTTGGTATGACTTCAGCCAAGATGATCGCGTCATGGATCAAGACCGTCGTCGTTAACAACTACAAGGTGTGGACATCAGCTGTGCAGAGAACAACATTTTAGCCCACGAATTACAAGCCATCTCCACATCCTGGGCCTTTCACAGCAACACACCTGTCTCTGAAATACTTGAAGTAGCATCGTGGAGGAGTACTTCTGTCTTCATAGCTCATTACCTGCACGATATGACTACACAGGTGAATGGGCTTCATCATCTGGGACCCATAGTCACTGCCAGGCATGTTATCCAACCCTTAAGTACCATGCAGTATCCACTTTGTTGTACCAGTTCGCTGAATAAATCTTCAGCCACATTCCGTCCTGTTAGATTTCTTTACGTTTCTGCCGTGCCAGCTCGTAAGCCTGGGGTACTCGTCAGGTAGTGCCCACCGCCAGTTTTGACGATGTCTGCTATAACGCTACAATTATAGGTAATGTGTAACCTAGAAACATTAAAATTCTGGGTGTCATCAGCTAATTGTTGTTTCTATTGACTAACCGAAAATATACATTACCAGAAGGAAACGAAAGCTGGGAATAGACAACTCTAACTTGTACCATAGAATCCGGCACTTGTCTTTTTGGAATGAGGCTTCACCACAACACGTAAACCCCAGCCTAAGCGAAAATATCAGATTTTCTTGTCAATTCTGTAGATTATTTTAGTCTCCATGCTTTATTTTGGTTTATGTGTTTGAGTTTATGCAGATTAGTTTGCTTACATTTGATTTAAAGTGGGCCAGTGTCGTACATCAGATTCTTAAGTTCCAGCGAAACACAATTTTCGTTCTTCGAACCAGCTCTCTCGACCTCCAACCGATCAGAAGGCAATATCGTGAGCGGAACCAATCAGAGAGCGGAACACATTCACTTTTTAGGGGTAAAGCTGATGTAGCAGGTGCAAGACCAGCTGAGATAGCTGCGTTCCTCGCTTTACTAATAGTGAGCGAGAAACGCGGTTTCAATCCCAGGTTGCCTTGAGCAGACGACGCTCGCATTCTGCTCTTACCATTTGGAAAGTGAAAGGCAATTTGTTTTTCCAGTTTTAATTCGCAGATTTAATCCCAGTTTGCCTTGAGCAGACGACGCTGACAATCTGCTCTCACCGTTTGGAAAGTGATCGGCATTTTTTTTTCTGAACACTGCTTAGACACGCGTATAAACCATCTTTCCCCCCCCCCCCCCCCCCCCCCACACCAGATGACAGCTTGCTGGACAGGGAACAGCTTAGCGGGTGTGGCATTGCTAGGCTGTCAGGCCATCCTACTCTTATTGGATGGACGATTGGAAAACGAACGGTGGTTTTTTTGTCTGAACACTGCTTAGGCAGGCATGTAAACAATTATTCCCCCCCCCCCCCAATGCTGCCTCGTCTGCAGCCGTGCAGCATTCATTCTGTGCATTGATGGTCACCAACAACCTCACAGTCATTCTGCATTATTAAACTACCTACAACCAGCGGCGTAAATAAACATGCACAATAATACTCCACATAGGAGGCGTGTTTTAAAATACTTAGCTTTCTTATTATGTTTTTCATTAACTACAGTAAACACCTTTGCATAGAACTTTGTTTACCCAATTATGTCTTCCTCCATCTCTCCCCCCCCCAAAAAAAAACCGTTTATGAGATAGATGCCTAACCCTTCCCCCGCTCCCCCTGCTTAGTATGCTTCTTCTACGTCCCTCCATCCTCCATTATCGTGGCACTCGTGAATTACTTTTCCTTTTTTTCAGAATCCTCTGTTTTGGGTTTAAAAACCTGATGCAGTATCCACTTGTGGAATTTAGTTTGCTTGTCAAGCAGGGCCGGGCCAAGGCCAGCGAATCTGGAGGGGCAAAGCATAATTTAACGCCCCCTGTCAGGTTTGCGCCCCCCCCCCACCAATAACTTATACTCTTAAAAAAAATGACTTATTTGGATGGGTGCCAGACAGTTCGACCCAGAACCAGAAAATTCAGTCTCAGCAAAACGTTTGGTACCAAAGTAAAAAAAAAGGATACATGTGCGACAATTTGGTCCCAAGTTATGTCGTCTTAAGCTTAGAAATGTTGGTGACATTTGGTGCAATATAGATTTAAGAGCACACCCAAAGTTTCACTCTTCAAGTCCAGCAGTGAGTTTCCGGCAGTTTTGACTGGCATGGTTTTAGGATGTTTATAGTTCCCGTGCGAAGTTCAGCACCCCCGTTCCCCTCCCCCGGGTTCTGGTTGCACTGACGTGGCAGATATGCAAGCAATAACGCAATGAAAGTAGATTCTAGAGTACATCATGGAGCTCAACTTATTTGCATTTGCAGGGAGTTCATTTTTTTCTTGAAAGACCGAACTTTCGTACGAGTTATATTTTAGACACAACTGAATTATCGCACTATTCGTTTAATTTTGGAACCGAATTGTCTGGGAGAGAAATGTCGA
>JAHWFP010240257.1:0-52230 GCA_023313725.1 Lithobius niger
TCAATTTCTGGTCCGTCGCTTTTTTCAACTTCGCAACGGTACCAGAAATTGACGACCACTGTTTACAACGTTCGATTCAGTGTCAAAAGTTAGTTAAATAACATGGCAAATTAAAACATCGTTGCCTCCTTATAGCTAATAGACTTCTTCGACGTAACTAAATTAAATAATAACATTTCATCGTCAAATTGAAATCCTAAAGATTTGCGTTAACGCAGCCGTAAAAACAAAAACATTTTAGCGTCGTTTAAAAGAGTCTTGTCGCATTGTTGCGTGAATGAATAGGCTTACGATCGAACCAAATTCTCCATTAGGCCTATCTGCTACTTACGAAACTAAAGCTGCCGTTAAAAAAATTAGGCCTAAAAAATGAAAATTAGGTCTAAAATCACGTTACTATGGCAACGTCAATAGTTGCTACGAGTCGCTGCTGCAGCTTTTCTCCTGTCCCTTCCCCACTACCACTGATCTATATAGGCTACGTTGTCCATTACGTTGTAACACTGTAACTGTGTGCGTGGGGGCATACCGCGTTGCAAAAATGAATAGGCTTACTCCAAATCCAAATCCAAATCTCCTTTAGTTGCTACTTACGAAATTAAAGTTGTAAATTAGGCCTAAACGCCGACAAATTATGCCTAAAACGTAAAATAAGCTTAAAATCTAACACATTTTTAACGGGCAATTCTGATGGTTACTGTTTTTAGATTATATAATAGAGATAGCTGTTGCAATGCGTGATAGAGAAGTGTGCCTCACTATTGGTAGTGGCAGAACTGCACAGAAGACTGGATGCGACTAGGTAGTCGCTGTAGCCGCTTGTTTGGGATAGTTACGAATCATCATTTTAACAATGTATACAAAATAACGGTCCGTATAGGCAATAACCCTATTCAAGAGGGAAAACCATTGTTGCCTTTTCGCAGCGCTTGGTGTGTCAGTTTACTGTTAAACCGCAGTCACAGTAAAAGCAACCGGTGTGGAACTAAACAAGCGGCTACAGCGACTGCCTAGTCGCACCGGTCTTCTGTACAGTTCCTCCACTTGCAATGTTGAGGCACACACCTCTATCATGCACTGCAACAGCTATCTCTCTTATACTAATCTAAAAGCAGTAGCCATCACAATCGTCGGTTAAAAATTTCGTTACTATAGGAATGGTTTTTCTGTTTTTGTGTTCTTCAGACTGTGTTTACCTCAGCGGGCAGCCACTTTGGTACTCGTCTTTCTTTAATGTTATTTTTTTTATAATATATTGTTTATGCATGCTTATTCCACTAAGAATTAGCCTTCAAGCCTTTAAGCCTTTTTCTTTAAGCCCTTAAAAAAAAGGAGTTAGATTATTATAAAAATTCATTGGCTTGTAGGTAGGTCATGACAATGGACGAAGGGACTTGTGGCTCTCTTCATTTTCACTCATTATGCTAAATTTCGACAACAAACACACAATTCCTAAGCAAGCCATCTTTCTAAACTTATTTCTAAGTATCTGTGAGAAAGTAAGAATAAATATTCTTGACTTATCAATGAAAACAGCTCTCTGCAATGCAACCACGTGGGAACCACGTTTCCCTCCGAAAAATTAGCATGCTTTTACTAGCAATTCAGACAGGGATTTCGTTGTGTCTTAACGTGGTTCAGTGGGTATGATGGCGGCCTATGGTGCGGGAGGTGCCCAGTTCGATTTCCGTAACTTTCCTTTTTTTTTTCTTTCTTTAAACTATCGTAAATTTTATTTAAACATTTTTTTAGGTCACCAACTCTTGTTTTCTTAACGAATTAGATTTTTTTGTCATTTTTAAGATTGTCTTTGTGTCAGTTACAAGAAACAACAGTTTGATTTTTTTTTCAGCCTTAACTTACTTCTTGAAGTAATTTAAAAAGCAATCTGTCGTTTGGAATATTTAAGATTTTGAGATTTTTAATTTTGTGCCAGTCACTTGAAGAAAAAAACATGTCTGCGCAGTGTCATTTCATACCCACCTGCCAAATTTCAAGATGCTAGGTTGAATAGTTGCTCTGTAATCTTGTTCTGTAGCAACTCATACCATATTCACATAGTAATTAGCATGTGAACGTGATATGAGTTGCTACAGAACAAGATTACAGACAAACTATTCAACCTAGCATGTTGAAATTTGGCAGGTGGGAATGAAATGACTTTTTTTTTCAAGTGACTGGCACAAATACAAGCTTCAAAATAAAAAATGTCAAATTCACTAGTAGAATTCCTGGTTAGCGTATTAAGCTTACAGTTAATCACTATAATTGTAATTTTATACCTATAAAAATATTTTGTCAGCTAATGCATTTCTTTAGTGTCTTAAGACATCTTTATAGCTGCAGTAACAAGTTTTGTTTTGGGATAGATGTCATATCTTTTTGGTCCAAATTAACGAAGTCCATTTGTTTTTCTTAGTGATTATGAGATGGAAACACCAATCTAGTTTTCTGGTCCTTGATTTTTTTTGCTGAATTTCGTTTCGTTTTGAGGACAGCAGTATCTCCTTACAAACGCAGCTTTTCTATTTCTTATTAATTTATTCTTATTTTTATTCTTATTGATTTACTTAATGTTCAGTTTGGCATTGTTGCATAATAACACTGTTTAAAACAATGTAAAACAATCAATTTGGTCGTTTGGAGCTCCCTAACCCCTGAACCACTTGACCAATTAGAAAGGTCCGTATGAAAAGGGCACATCTACAAAGCAATACCTGTAAAATGAGCTAAGAACCAGCTTTATTCGCCGCATGGAAGAATTTATTTTCGTGATAGAAAACAAGCGTTAGTAAGTAGTAAGTAGTAAGTAATTAGGCAAATATCAACGTTATTCACGTCGTTTTTCAACAAGAAAACGGTAAGCTGTATCCTTAATAGTCACTTTTATGTTGTTAGGCGACCAAAATCTCCCGATTAAACAAGTTTCAGCCTTTTCTGTGCCATAGTTATTTATCCTCAGATGGCTGAAAACACCAAAACTACCTTTGCTGTAAAGACACAACGTGTCTAGTGGTCGCTATGCTCATATATACATATCTGGATGTTATCGTTTTATCTTGGTGGGCGACACACTAGCGTGATTAGGCAAATATCAACGTTATTCACGTCGTTTTATCAACAAGAAAATGGTAAGCTGTGTCATTAATAGTGACTTTTATGTTGTCAGGCGACCAAAGTCTCCCGATTAAACAAGTTTCAGCCTTTCCTGTCGCATTGTTAGTTTATCCTCACATGCCTGAAAACAGCCAAACTGCCTTTGCTATAAAGACACAAAGTGTCTATGGTCGCCATGCTTATATATCTTTTATCTGGATAGGTGTTATTGTTTATCACCTTGGCGGACGACACACTAGCGTGTGTTATGAAACCTCTACTAATTTTAGTTGGTGTCCCTTTTTCTTTATCTGTGGTTTTGGGTGTGATCTTAGGCGAACATGGACCTAGGATGTTCGTTTACAAGGCGGTCGTTTTCAACTTTTTTAAACCGGTCTTCATTTTTTAGCTGGATACTTTCATCTTGGCGATATCGGTCAGCCTATAGCTGCTTCGATACACGTACCGTTTTAAAACAAGCTGTCATATTGGTTTATACCATATAACCATAGCCCCGGCTGTTGTCCAAACGACACGAAGGATGTCGGCTGGCGAATAAACATCACTTATTTCCACAACCTGAAACTTCTATCAACCTAGGCTTAGAGAAAAGTTGCAGCCCCCCCCCCCCCCACCCCCATGGACGAAGTAAGTGTACGTTTCTTATGTTTCATTCCAATGCGCGTACACGTCTCTTGAACGTTTTTTCTTCTCGTACAAAACTTTTCCGTTTTTCTTATTTGCTATCGCTCTCAGGCAGTCTCGTTCACGCTGCTCACAAGTTGTCAGCTTCGACTGGACTTCATGCGTCCGAACGTAACTCATGGTTCTGTTGGCGCAAGGGATTAGGGGAAAACTCTCCTGCGCCTTCTCTTTTCACGTCTAGCGACTAGCGACCTCTCAAAAGCCCTTCCAAGCTACGACTCAGGACAGATTTGATCCCTCTTCGTATTTTTTGCACAGGGTCGTTTCAAAGTAAGATCGACACATTTTTACAGTGACTTAGGACATAAATTGTAAGCAAAAATATCCTATACAACATGTGTCCAAAAACCTAATTATTGAGGTGTGCAACCATGGAACTACAATGGCGCCTATACGCAACTGACTGTGAACTGCCATGGTTTTAGGAACAGAGTACGTTGGATAAAGGACGTCGATCGAAACTCCATGTTGCTGCGAGCTATGGGACGAATTACGGTAAACAGCGCTTACTGGACAAGCAGATTCACAATTTAAGATGGTGCCATATGTGATAGGTCCGCTTTGAGATTTGGGATAGCAGCGGCCATAAATATTGAATGTGGTGAGCAAATTCCGTCACAGTAACTCAAAAATGTTAGCGAAACTTAAGTCGGACGAAGAGGGTAAAACACGCACAGCTACAGGTAAACTATGATACTGTTTGCAAAATTTATCCTAGCACAGGCAAAAGTTTGAACTAAGTTTCCAACAGCTGTTCGATTTAGTAATAATAATAATAATAATAATAATTTTATTACACTAGAACAATACTCGAAGCTCAAGAGCTTGTATGAGCATGCAATACAAAACACACAAAAAATTTTTTTTACAAATAAATAACAAATAAATAGCTTAATATATACATACATAGTTATTTACATACTTCATTTATAATCATGTTACATTTGTTGTTTCTAGTTTCCTTCTTATTTCTTATGTTAATTTATTAATTTTTTATTATTATTATGGTTCATTAAGTTTCCCTTTATTATCAATATTTAGCATCTCATTTGTTAGTTTGTTAAAAATCATAGGAATATAATATTTTTATTTCTTTGACCATATTTATTTTCCCATCTAGGTATTTCAAATCTTACAGAATTTTTTCTTAGCCTACTTTGTTTTTCAAGATTGCAATTTTTGTATTTATTTATGTAATAATTATTTGTTATTATTATATGATCTCTTAACTGAATTATTTTTCATATTTCATTTTGCTGAAAAATTTTTGCTGTAGACAAAACATTGTTTCAAAACAAAACTTTAACAATTTTGTTTTGCAAACTTTGTAGCCTCTTAATTACGAAGTCAGATGCAAAACCATACGTTTCAATGCCATATCTTATGTTACTTTCTATCCATGCCATGTAGAGTATTTTTTTATTTTTGTTATTTAACATTTTTTTGACCTGATGTAACTTTGCTAGTAAAGCCCTTAATTTGCGCTGCAACAGTATAACATGTAATTTGAAATCCCAATTTGTGTCTATGGTTAAACCCAGATATTTGAATTGCTGTTCTGTACTCAACTTGCTACATGTATTTGTGCAACTTACATTCCTTTCATTTTCTAACATATAATTATAGTTTGTTCCGTGTACAAACACTTTTACCTCATTCTTCATATTCATCTTTGGTACTGTTATACTCATGAAACATGTTTTGTTTTCACTTATGTACATTTCATTTTCCATTAGCCAACAATTTAATAAATCAAAATCATATTGTATATTTTCTATCATTTTTTCTCTATCATCATGTATGGAAATTAACATCATGTCATCCACAAACAAAAATAAAAATGTGTTTTCAATACCTTCTTCTATATCATTTATAAAAATCAAAAACAACAAGGGTCCCAAAACAGACCCTTGTGGAACCCCAAACTCAATATTTGATTTATTACTTGTTTCATTTTAGATTTTAACCATAGCATGCCTATTTGTCATATAACTCTTAATAATATTGTACATTTTTCCTCTTAACCCAATTTTTTTTAATTTTTTTAATAATATTGTTTTATCAAAAGAACCAAAAGCTTTTTGCAAATCTATAAGTATTGTTCCTACATATTTACCATTGTTTAGTGCTGTTGTCATTATTTCATTTATCTGCACTAATAGATTTGATGTACCTTTATTTTCCATGTACCCGTATTGTATTTCTGTAAGCAGTTTAAAGGTGTTCAAAAATGCCCTGATTTTATTTGAAAAATATTTTTCTACAATTTTATTAATTACTGATAACAATGAAATTGGCCGATAATTTCATGATAATAATGATAATAATGATAATGATAATGGTAATAATAATGATAATAAATAATAATCTGCTTTATTGTACTAATGATGTTGTTGAAAAAAAACAGTACAGGCACGAAGTCAATTATGACTTGTGTGTGCAAGCAATAAATAGGTTACAATCATATGAAATTATATTATTATACATATTATACATATACAAGTGTTAGTGATTTACTCATTATGTTAGTATTATTTATCATCACACTTTCTATTATTATTTAGTCATTATCCATTTTTTTATCTCTCGTTCCATTACACTAAATCTTTTGATGTCTCTTAATGGTACTGGCAGTTTATTGTAATTGTATGGAATAAGATAGTTATTGCCTCTTTTTCCATAAGAATTTCTATATTTTGGTTCAACCAACCAGTTGTTATTGTTCCTTACAGATCTCTTAATTTTTGTTTTGTGTTCTTCACTAAAATAATTTTTTTTCAGTATTTCATATACATATGATTGTTCAATGTTCATTTTCCCAATATTAGCATAAATTTCTCTACTACTTACTAATTTTTTAGTTTGGAATAATACTTTTATTGCTTTGTTTATAACTTTTTGTAATTGTATCATTTGATTTCTTGAAGTTGAGCCATATATTGTGATCCCATATTTTATATTTGACATAATTAATGCATCAAAGATTGCCTTTTTATTGCTAATGTTCAGTACCTCTTTTAATTTATACAGTATTGGTATTGTTCTTCTTATTTTCAAATTTAATTTGTCTGTATGGTTGTAGAATTTCCAGTTTTTATCTAGTTCGAGTCCTAAATATTTTATAGTATCTACAGTTTTTATTTTGTCACATTTACAATTTTCTTTGTTTTTATTACATTTATATGTACAAGTTGAGATTTCTCCCTCTGATTTTTGCATATGTGATGTTAGTATTGGTAGGTAACATGTTTTTTCATTGTTTAATATCAAGTCATTTTGCTGCAGATAAGTTTGTAAATTTTCGAAGTCCTTCTGTAAGTTTTTTAACATTTGTTTACTATTGTTATGTATTGATAAAAGGAATATGTCGTCCGCATATAATGTAAGGTTACATTTCCACTTTAAGTTTGTCATATCATTTATATAGATTATGAATAGTAATGGGCCTAATACTGAACCTTGTGGCACACCAAATTCAATATCTACCCATTTGCTTGTCTTTTCACCAATTTTTACACTACACTGTCGTCCCGTCAGATAACTTTTTATTATGTTATACATTTTTCCTCTAAGTCCATGTTTGTACATTTTTTCTAGTAAAGTTTCTTTTCGTAGCGTATCAAATGCTTTAGTTAAGTCAATAAGTAAGGCTCCTGCAAATTTACCATCATTTAAAGCCCGAGTTACTTCATTATTTATGTTTTCAAGTGCATCTATTGTTCCTGTTCCTTTTTGATATCCATATTGATTTTTGTTTAGTATATTAAATTTTTTTAGAAAGTTTTCAATTTTTGTTGCAAAGAATTTTTCTATAATCTTATTTAAAACTGGTAGTAATGATATTGGCCTATAGTTGTTTAAGTCAGCTGTATTACCCTTTTTATATACTGGTCTAATAATTTGTTTTTTTAGGTTCATTGGCCAAATTTCTTCTTTAATTATACTGTTTATTAAAATTACCATGAATTCACTTGTTTTCTCTTTTGTTGCAGCAAAATGTTCCATCAAAAAGCTATCGTATCCAGAAGATTTTTTTATTTTTATTTGATTTATTATTAGTATGATATCATTTGTATTAGCTTCTATTATCTCCATAGTTTTATTTACATTATTAGCCTGTTTATGTGTCTTTAATTTTCCTGTACTATTATTATTTTTATTTATTAAATTTTGTTTTAATTTAGGTACCTGGTTTTGAAAATGTTCAGAGAAATTTTCGCAAGTCTCAGAAAAATTGTCTTGAAAGTTCATTTTAATCTGCGTTTCAATATTCTTAAGGTTGGCATCTTTTCCAATTAATTCATTTATTTTAATCCAAGTTTTCTGACTGTCCCCTTTATGTTTTTGAAAATAATTCCCATAGTAAATTTGTTTGGTTTCCTTAATTTCTTTGTCTATTTCTTTTTTAAGTTTTTTGTATTTTTTGTTCAGCTCGTCCAATTTCTGTTTTCCGTCATATTTACCATTTTTTATTGTACTCCAAAGAATGTTCTTACCATTGATTTTTTTTAGAAGTACCTCGTTCATCCATTCATTTCTCATTACCATCTTTTTATTTTGTGTATTATTTTTTAATGCACAGTTTTTTTTATATATTTGTGTTATCGTCTCCTCTAATTTATTATATATTTCATTAGGGTCAGTTATTCCTTTTAATAGATTCCAATTTACTGATTTCAATTCTTGAATGATTTTTTTATTATTATATTTATATTTTTTGTTTTCATGGTCGTTTAGTCCTTTTTTATTTTTTTGGGTTATTTTTATGCTGCTGTATAATAGTGATCAGCTAATTTTATTGTAATAACTGTTCCTTTACATTCCAACTTATCTACTTTAGTAAAGATTAGGTCTAAACATGATTTGGTTAATTTGTTATTTCTTATTTCTTCTCTTGTTGCAGTTTCGATTTGTTGGTTGTAACCATAGTAGGCTATAAGATTTTCAAACCTATGTATATCATTTTTTTCACTTTCATTTTGGGTTTCTACCAATGTGTTAAGATTAAAATCACCAATAAAAATTTTATTTACACATTTTAGTTTTTCTTTGAGTTTCAGTAATTTTTTTAACTCACTGGTGAATTCATTTCTTTTTGATGATGGTTTCCTGTAACTAACAACAAAGTTGTATTTTTTGTCGTTATTTTCAAGTAGAATGTCAATAGCATCATTTTCTCCTATTTTTATGACATTGCTTAAAATTACCTTATTGTTCTTAGTTTTGACAAATACCATTATACCACCTCCTTTTTGTTTTTTTCTACACACCTCATATCTGTCATATCCAGTTAAATTGTAGTTAATTGGTTCATGCACTTTTAAATTAACTTCTGTCAGTGCTATTATATCCCATGTTACTTTACTTGCTTCAATGTCAATTAGAAGTTTGTCCCAGTTTTTCCTACAGCTTCTAATGTTCACATGGATACAGTTTATAGCATTTCCGCCATAACATTTTTTCCTATTATCCTTGAAAGATTTAAAATTACTGTACACGTCATTGTTGTGTTCAGTTTCCTGCTCCATTTGTGTTTGCTGCACTTTCTTCTGCTAGTATTTTAGCTTTAAGGTTAACCAAGTCATCTTCACTTTTTATCGTGTACACCTGTTTTTCCTTTTCATTTTTTCTTAGTTGCACTTTCCCTTCTCTGAACCACACAAATTTGAAGTATTGTTTCACCTCTTGTTTTGTTTTCCAGATTAAGCTTTTGTAAAATGGAGTCACGTGTTCATTAACATAGATTTTGTTGTCGCTTCCTCTTTCATCAATATCTTTGTTTGTTATGTCACCTTTTTTTCTTTTCAGCCACACATCTCGATATTCCCTGCACTTGAATTGTATCAATATTGTTTCTGGTTTATCCCTTTTTTTTGTTGGCAGTCTGTGCACCTTATCAATGTGCCAATCTTCAAAGTTATTGATTTGTAGTGCGTCCACTAATGCATATACTGTGTTTAGTATGTTTTCATTTTTTATGTTGTCCACACCATAGATTTCAATATTTTTGTTTCTTGAATATTGCTCTGCTTCATTTTGGTTTTGTTTAATTTCTTTCAGAGATGCTTTGATTTCGGTTGTGGTTTCTTTTTCTTCTTTTTTCAACCCTTGTATATATTCTTCCACTTTGTCCAGTCTTTTTGATAGCTCCTTGTTTTCTCGTTTCAGTTCTTTGTTTTCATTCTTCATTTCTTCGTATTTCTGTTCTATGAACTTCATTCCTTCAAGGATTTTTTCGTTGTCTTTTTTCAAATCTTTCAAAGTTTGTTCTATTCTTTCGATTGCCATATCTCTTTCTTCCTTTTTTTTCGTTTTTTCTTCTTTAGTTTCGTTGGTTTTAGTTTTGTCCTCATCTTCTTCTTCTTCACTACTTTCTTCTGAGCTTTTTTCAGAACTTACTTCCTCTCCCGTATTGTTTGATAACGTTCGTCCTCCCCTACATCGTTTACATTTCCATTTTTTAATCTTCTTTCCCATTGATTTTATTGTTGAGGCTGCTAGTCCTGCGCATTTGTGGTGATACTTCCCTTTGCATTGTGTACAATTTATAAAATCACCTTCATTTGTTTTTATCACATTTTCGCAGTCTTGGCATCTAGAAGTCATTTTAATTTTTATCAAACTCACTGTGATGTCACTTATGATTTTAGTTTTCACTTGCCTGACGTAATTTGAACGTAATTTAGCGAACTCATTGTGATGTCACTTACGATTTTTGTTTTCACTTGCATGACGTAATTTGTACGATTGTGTGACGTCATTTGTAAAATCACTTTTTCGCTCCCTTCCATCCCGTCGATTCACAATTTAAAATGTACAATCCTCTTATTCTATTCGGCCAATTTTCATGCGGTTTGTCTCTACTCACTCACCATAGCTTCTTCCATTTCACTGTCTAGTTCATCTGGCTTATTTTGCACATTTTCTTGCTTATTTTTGACCGTTTTTGTTGAGCGATTTGGCAGTCAATTTCTCAGTCGACCACTGATCTATAATAATCAGTGATAAATAAATAAATAAATGATAATAATAATAATAATAATAAGAATTTATTTGCGAAACAACGCTCGAAACTTACAAGAAGTTTGTGTGAGCAGCAAATACATACAACCGTCAATAAATAACAATAAATACACAAAAAATAAACATGCATTTTACACATAGAGAAAAACAAAAGGAAAACTTATATAATCTTTAGTTCTTAGGGTTCCCATTATTTAGGTTAATTTTCATTGCACATCTCTTATAACTTCTTTGTTTCTTTAGTTCTGTTACAAGTTGAGATTTGTTGTTATCAGGTAATTTATCAGTTTATCAGGTAATTTGTTAAATATAGTTGGTACATAATACTTTTTATTTCTAGTGCCGTATGTGTTAAAAAAAACGAGGTAAAATAAATCTATTTTTGTATTCTCTTAATCCCTGTTTTCTATGTTGGTTTATGTTTTTGTGTGTTTTTTTAAAGTAGTTATTTTTAATAATCAGTAGGTCTCTTAATTTTATTATTTGTAAGATTTCCATTTCTTTAAAGATTTCTTCAGTTTTTTTTTTCTGTTTGTCTCCAAATAAAACTTTGACAATTCTATTTTGAAATTTTTGTAGTTTATCGATTATGTAACCGGTTGCAAAACCGTAGGTTTCAATTGCGTATCTTAGTTTGCTATCAATCCAGGCATCATACAAAATTTTTTTATTTTTAAAATCAAGTATGTTGTTTATTTGATACAGTTTGGCTAAAACTAGCCTTAACTTTGTTATGGTGTTTTTAACATGTTTTTTGAAATTCCAGTGATTATCAATTGTCTCTTCTTTTATTACCAGTGTTGTACACGTTTTATTGCAATATTTATACTCAGTTCTATTTCCGGTGTTAATATATTTACAGTTTTCGCCATGTACGAAAATCTCAAATTTTTATTTAAGCTTCATTTTGGGTACAGTAATTATCATTGTTATTGTTTTGTCCGCACTAATGTATAATTCGTTTTCAATGAACCAGCAGTTTATTATATCAAAATCCTTCTGTAAATTATGTTTCATATCTTCTTCAGTATTGTTTATGGATAATTGAATCATATCATCTGCAAACAGATAAAAACAGGTATTTTCAATTAGCTCGTGGATGTCATTTGTATATATTAAAAAAAAACAAAGGTCCTAATACAGAGCCCTGTGGAACTCCATATTTTATTTCAATTAGTTCACTAAAGCATTATTTATTTTTACAGTTGATTTTCGATTTGTTAAGTAGCTTTTTAAAGTATGTAGCATTTTCCCTCTAATTCCAATTTGGTTACATTTTGAAATTAAAATATTTATATCGAAAGAATCAAATGCTTTTTGAAGATCAATTAATATTGCTCCGACATACTTTCCATTGTTTAATGCTTGTGTAATTTTTTCATTTAATTCAGTTAGTAAGTCGTTAGTTCCTTTGCGTTGAGTATATCCATATTGATGTATTGACAATAATTTAAATATTTCAAAAAAATTTCTTATTTTATTTGCAAAAAAATTGTCGACAATTTTATCAATAACAGACAGAAAAGAGATTGGTCGATAATTATTATAATCAGTATGTATTCCTTTTTTATAAATAAGGCGTAAGATTTGGATTTTTAATTGTTCTGGCCATTTTTCTTCGTCTATCATTTTGTTAGTTAAAAACCGTATTGCAACTGAACAATTTTCATGATTTTCTTTAATATGCACTTTTTTAATGTTGTCAAATCCAGTTGAATTTGTCTTTTTTAGTTCTTTTATTATTTTTTTATTTCTGTGTCTGTCGCATAGTCAATAAACATTGTATATTGATTTTTTTTATTTCCTTTTTTTTTATCAAGGTATTTTTTACTATACAGTTTTCCTTCTAAGAAATGCTGTGTTCTATTTTTACTAATTTCTTTTTAAGTTTTGGTACTTACAGATTTCTTCTCCTTTAAATGTTTTTTTTTAATTGTTGGTCAATGTTTGTTTTTGTGTGATATTCACCTGTAAGTTGCTTAACAGTCTCCCACATTGTTTTATTATCCTTTTTTGTTATTTTCCAAACCGTTTTTATAATAGTTTTGCTTGTCCTCAATTATTTTTTTTTCAACTATTTTTTTCAATCTTTTGTATTTGTCAGATTCTTCTTTGTTTACAGTATCACTTACTTTTAGCATTCTCCAAAGTTTCTTTTCTTTTCAATCAATCCAATTGTTTCATTTGTGATCCATTTTTTCCTTCCATTACTTATACTAAGTTTTGTTTTACTTTTTCTTACTTTTATATTCTTTGAATAAATTAAATTTGTTGTATTAACAATTTCTTGGTATACTTGGTTTCCAGTTTTACATGTATTCAATATATTCCAGTCAATTTTATTTAACTCATCGTTTATTTTTTGATCGTTGTAATGTATTTGTTGATTAAAATCCACATCCTTTAAGTTACTTTTTTCTTTTTGATGTATTTTCTTATTTGCAGTGTTTGTGATTTTTGTATTTACTTTGCATGCAGTGAAATAGTGATCCGCGATTTTTATTTCAACCGTTGCACCATTCCCAGTATTATGCAGACTTTTAAATAAAATGTGATCAATACATGATTTTTGTATGTAGTAATCATTATTCTTCTTTCTTTTTGTTAATTCAACACGTGTCGGAGAGTCATTTAAGGTTTCAAATCCTAGTTCTACCATGCAGTTTTGGTACTTATCAATTATATTTTGTTCAAACTTATCTTTATTTGTGTCTTCCGTCTGCAATATATCAATGTTTACATCTCCAATCAAGATACATGTTGTATTTTTTTTTCATTTTTTTATCAAATAAACTCTTTAAATCTGCAATAAGTTAAGTTTTCTGTAAATTACACATATTTCAAAGATTTGATTTGTGGAGATAAAATTTATTACTAATGCATTGTTTGCCCCAATTATAGTTTCTTGTGATTTTACTTTGTCAATATTTTTACTTTGATTTATAAAGATCATTATTCCTCCTCCGCGGTTTGTGTTTTCTCTTGTAATAGTTTTTTTTTTGTAAAATTTTTAATGTTATATAGATCAATTTCCTCTTTTTTAATATTAATTTCTGTTAAGATAATTAAATCCCAAAAAAGTACATCATTGTTTGTTATTAAAATAAATTTGTCCCAGTTTTTTTTTTAGACTTCTAATATTTAAATGCAAGATTTGCAATTCTTGACCAGTATTTTGATATTTTCTTTCTTCTTTCCAATATTCATCAAAGTTTTCAAAAATCTTATTATTATTTTTTAAACTTTGTTTAGTGCATTTGATTAACAACAAGTCCATTTCATGGGTCGTTTGTTTCTTGCACAGTTTCACTTGTATTCTTGTTCTTTTGGATTAGTGTTTCTAGATCAAGCTCACTTTTAAGCACATATACATGTTTTTCATTTTCATTCTTCCTTACGTTGATTTTACCCTCACGGAACCAGATAAATCTGTATCTGTTCTTTAGTGATTGCTTGGCCTTCCACAAAAGACTTTTATAGAAGGTGGTTAGGTGCTCATTGATAAAAATAATAAATAATAAAATAATAATAATAATAATAATAAACAAATTTACTACAGACCTGGATGGGCGACAGAAGGGGAGGGTCTACTAACACTGCTCCTAGATTACGAAGAGGTGATCAAAAAAGTAAATAATCATAGGGGGGTGCCGCAAATGGCTGTCAAGGGGTTCCTTACGGAGAAGGTGGCGAAACGCGGCAAGGGAGGGAGACCCACCAGTCTCCTTGCTAAGGCAATTCCAGATCGGAATAACACGGACAGAAAAGAAATTACGACAACAGTCCGAATGAGAGATGGGAAAAGCCAGTTTCCAGTCATGACTACGGGTACACATAAAGTGAAGTGCAAAATCAAATGGGAGCCAACCCTGACAAGGCCATGAAGGATCTTAAAGACCAAGATAAGATCAAACCAGGGTTGGCGGAGCTCCAACAACTCCAGGTCACTTCTGCGCAGACGCTCACCATACCCGAGGTCTCTAAATCCCGGTAGATTTTTTGCAAAACGGCGCTGGACTTTCTCAACACGTTCGATGTCGCCAGCCAATTATGGGGACCAAACTGGAGTGGCATATTCAAGGATAGGACGCACAAAGACCTTGAACGCCCAGATCTTAGTAGGGATATCACCAGATATAAAACAACGATGTACAATGGCTGATCTAAAATAAGCTAGAGCACATATTTTCCTAGAATGAAGGAATGGTTTCAGTTTGCTGGAAAACCAGACCCCAAGGTCCACAATTCACTGGACGAAGGAAGTGGTGACTGATCCATAAAATAAAGGTTACCACAGTTGTGATTTCCAACATGAAAGATGCAGTATTTGTGGACAGAAAGTAGAGGAAGAGGCAAGAGAATCTCTGCACCAATATTTCAATCATCGGCAAATTTAAAACCATAGCAGTCATCAGATGGAAACTGAAGATCATTGATGTATACCAGGAAAAGAAGTGGCCACAAAACATACCCCTGCGGGACCCCTTCAAGGAACCTGAACCTAGGAAAACTAAGAAAAGGAAGCTAGCCAAGCCTTGAAGTACCACACCCGTCGAACTTAAGAAACAGTTTTCGATGCACAACCGACTCAAGCGCCTTTTTAAAGTCGAAATAGATGGTGTCAGATGGAATCCCAATGTCCAAGGCAGAAGTCCACCCATTGAGGAAGGAAAGCGAGATCGTGATGGGAGAAACCCAAACTGATCCTGGGTGATGATACCGTAGTTTTCGAAGAAGGCAACCATAGTGTTTCCTATCAAAGACTCCATGACTTTGCACACGACACAGGTCAGAGCAATTGGCCTATAATTAAGGTCAGAAGGAGAGCCCTTCTTAAAAACCGGAATAATATTTGCTGAACACCACTCCAGAGGAAGTTTGCCTTCGGTGTATGAGCACTGAAAGAGCCTTCATAGTTGGTAACAAATCTCCCCTTTAGCTTCACGGAACAGATAGGCTGAGAAGCCGTCTGAGCCACAAGCTCTACTATTCTTAAGTTTTTTTAAAGTCTGAAAGACTAGGGTTGGAGTAAAGGTAGCTTGCGAACACGAACGTGATCCAGCAGAATTCTGGCGACAAGGAATTATCAAATTTCCATCGTCACAGATAATGTTCGAAGCAAATGTATCACAGAAAAGCTGTGCTTTTTCTTAGCAGGTAAAGACGAAGGAGTTTCCTGATTTAAGGGGGGGGGGGGGAAGAACAGCTTCCGTAATTTAGAATTTAATTTCCGATAGAGTTTAAATAAGGAAGCCTGATTTCCCTCACGAATGATTGTCGTCTCCCAGTACTTATACCAGAATTCAATGTAGCCAAATACTTTCAGTGTGCATCATTGTTAGCGTTGGTCGTTTCAGGACACTTGCGGTTCTTGAGTCGATGCAACACCTGAGTTTTAAACGACTGAGCTTCACTATGTGGTATGGTAAGAAACCTTTCCTCATGTTACGTGTTCGAGGTGTGGCACAGCACAGCTCGATGTGTTCTGCCAGAACCTGTTGAAAACAAGACCAAGCTTGGTCGACAGATGGATGTACCCTGAAGATGAGCTCGTCCAATCGATGTGAAGAGCGAACTCCGAAGAAGGTCAAAGTCAATGTTCCCCAGAATTACCTTCGAAGTCGGGAGAGAGTTTTCCTCGGTTCCGGTAAAGGACAAGTTAACCGGGAAGCAAACCGCACAGTGGTCACTAGCACCGAAATGCGGACCCACACAGAGATCGAAGACAAGACGCTCGTCATCCAAGAAAATTAGGTCCATGACATTATTTCTTCGAGTTGGTCGGGCGACCATTTGGGATAAGCCGAGGGGATGTCAGCAAGCCCAGAAACTAGTCATGATGATGATCCCCAGCACGATGACTGTTCCAGTCAACAGACAAATTAAAGTCACCGACAACAATGTAAGAATCAGTAGGATTAACTGCATCAACAGTTAATCGATGTTTCCATCGTTTTTAAAGTATACAGCGTTTTTCACATTTGTGGCAACCAGCCTGTATTTAAAGGGTATTCCAAAAGTCAGGGGTCACCAGGTGATGCACCCGGGTGATATACCGTGTGTTCATGCTGATATACTGGAGATTTTTATCTTTGCTCATCATAAGAACGATGATGGTATACCATCAGCATGAACAAAGATTAAAAAAACCCTGGTATATCAGCATGAACATCTGGTATATCCCTGGATATATCACCTGGGTGATCCATGACTTTTTGGACACCCTGTATGCGTTGTTTTCACCACAGGAGTGATGACAAATTATAGGATATGTATCTCACGAATCTCATTCAGGCGAGAGCAGAGGCGAGAACGGCAGACCCATATGCGCCACCATGTTTCTTCTGTTTTTAAAATTGTTGTTTTAATCTGAAATTGCACTTATGCTCTGCGTAGGGCGGTACAATAATTTTGTAAATAAAATAAATAAATAAATATATTGTAGGATTGGCCTCTCGCGAATCTCATTCAGAAGAGAACAGGAAGTTAGTTGGCGCCATTTTGGCGATACTGGCGTCGGCCAAGAGTCAGAAGGAGTGCTGGTTGCGAAGGTTTGGAACACATTCTTTCCAGTGCAGTTGTGACCCCCTACTGCGAGGGTGTTTCTGCCACTACCATGCACACTGCCAGATATTTGTTTTATGTCAAATTGCGCTGGTGCTTGCTGCAATTTGGTGGCTAGTGTTGTGACTAAAATATGACACATAATTTCCCATGGAAATAAAACTGACTGTTGTTTAGGAACCGTATTTCTTCGTAATGGAATCTATTTTGTAAATCAGTAAGCCAACACGCTTACTGCTTTAAAAATGCGTTGTTCGTTATTAGGGGTGCTTCTTCCTACGAGCATTCTTATTGACGATACAACGTTGCTTCTATTAGTCGTCTCGTCTTTTGTCGTTTCATGTCGTATGCACATCTAAGTAAAGCCACCCAAACACCGACCGAGGAACAAAAACTATATGTCCAATCCCTTAAAGGTATATTCCTCCCAACGCCATTTTTCTCGATCCTCCACATCAAGTACGGCCCCAAAGTTCTATTTACTTACCGTAATAGTCAATCCCTTGCTAAAAATACGTTTTAAAATGTGGCGTCTAGGAGATTTTCTGTTGAATATTGAGAACTAATTTGATAGCATCCTGCAGTTATATGATCCTTTGCGTGCTTACAAGAACCGCGACGTTTCATCCGTGTGTGCGTATGTACTAATTTTTTAATCGTTTGCTAATAATTATCATGAGATAAAAAATCTAAAAGACTAATGCAGTAAAAATTAAAATTATTTATGCCAATAGATCGCTGAAGAAAAATCATAAGGTACTAGCCTAAAAAATTATAAGGTGTGATGTTAAAATACGAAAATCTTTCTGGTTTGCGGCGATACAATTTTTGCGTTCATACTGTTTCGCCTACTATCTTAGTTGGCCTTGTATTACTATGCCGAGTCTCGCGAAACGGTGCGATGGTAACATGCGCGGATGGTGATCAGCGCGTGGCTGTCATAAGGCAGGTGGAATGTACCTTTAAGTTAAGAAACATGTAGAAAGCGTAAAAGCCTGGCGCGTTAGGGGAGTACCTAATAAAAATGTAAAACTTTCGGCGAATGTATACCGCCATCAGTACACGCACTTGGATTCTGAGGATTGTGTATATCAGGAACTGATCAGGAACCACGGCCGTTCTATTGGGTCGGTTCAATCAAATGAACGCATCTGAGCTAGGCTATAGCACAGTTATTTCCCGTGGTAAAGTATACACGAGCGAGATTTAGTTGGTGACGTCTTTGTTCCCAAACCAATCCTCGAAGCAGACGACCCTTGGTTTTTCGAAGCCGACAAAACGGTTTGTTTCAACTATCGGCAGTAGTTTTTAAGAAAGTTAATTAATAACTATGAACTAACTGGTCGCACAATCTTTACTGAACGTTAAAGCACAACATTATTAAAACAAAACGACAAATTTTTTTATCAGATTACCCATGTTGAGAGTTGGTGACGTCATTACTTCGAAATCAAAACAATGGAGTGCTTTTACTATGATCGCTTATGACGGTGCTCTCCGTCGGATGACACGTTATAACAAACGTTGAGAATTTCAGTGGCCTTGTCAATTGGACTTAGGTAAACTAATGCCACTTTGATCCCAATAAAAATGTAAGATGTTACTTAATGAACTTTAAAACAATTTAAACAACTGGAGCGGTCCGGCTTGATGACGAGTGTTCGTTCGTTGCTCCAATTTTGTGCTGATTCATCAGCACAATCCACTGCCAATGGTATGGAAGAATCAGTAGAACGGCGCGAAATAGGAGCAGTGCGACGCGTTTGAAATTTTGGATTATATCTCGCACTGTTTCTCGCGCTGCTGCGTAATACTCAGTGCCACAGTGGTCCGACCCAATACAACAGTCGAAGCTCCCTGGTGTATATATTCGTCGAAAATTTTACATTTTTATTAAATGAACTGCAGGGATTCTCAGGATGCGGGCTTTCTCTTTTTAAAATGTATTAAGGCTGTAATTCGTAAGGCCACTAAAAATTAATTAAGTGTTTTATCAAGGATTTTTCTTAGCGCATGAAACGTTTTTTATGACGTTGTCTAAAAAAAATTTCCGATCACGCATCAGCACTTTCATCAATCTCCTGGAGCCGATGACCACATCAGGTCTCTGCTCCATTCACATGATCGCCTCGAAACGAATCTAAGGGCCGTTCGGGGGCATGTAACAACTAAAAACTTGGACACAATGAATGACTGCTATGAAATGTACAACTTTTGGACGCTGTTCTTGGCGTAAAAAATAGATATTGTATTCCACAACCAAATATAAACTACTGGTTTCGTTTTGTTTGGTAAAAAAAAAGCATCTCCCGCATCTGAAAAATCACAAATAAAATAAAATCTAAAAAAAAAAAAGAAAACACCGCTCGCGCCAATTTTTTTTAGTACCACTCCCGATAAGAACTTAATTAATTTTTAGCAGCCTAAAAGAAAAGATTGCAGCTTGCTGAAAGTTGCATGCCCCATTTCGTTAGCTTGACTAAAACAACTTGTTTTTACCTTCATTCTAGTTAAACAACTGGCACCAAATGGGAGCTGTGCAGTGGGAGCTGTGCAGTGTTCTTTAGGATCCTTCTAGTTCCACAATTTCATAGTACGTTCAATCGCACACAAGAAGACCATAGTTAGTAGAAACATATGAACTGAATTGCCACTTTCGCCTCTTCCACGCGCTACTTCTTGTCTATTTTTGTACATGATCGCAAACACCGTGGCGGTGGAAGTTTAGTTGACATAGGCGCTATTTTAGTTCCCTGGTGTAATTGCTCTGTGTATTCGAAAACGACTTGTTACTCAGATATTAGCCCTATTAAGTATAGGGTTGATTCTGTTGAATCAATCGTTTATGGATTCATGTTGCGAACAGAACATTTTTACGTTTAAATTTTAAAGTTTAAAAGGACATTCCTCCAAGCGCCATATTTCTCGATCCTCCACATCAAATATGGCCCCAAAGGTCTATTTCCTTACCGTTAGTCAATCCCCTGGTAAAAATCCGCTTTAAAAAGTGGCATCTAGGAAATTTTATGTTGAATAATTGTTAAAGGGACACCCGGCCTGCCTTATAACATTCCGCGTGCCAAATTACACCTACGCGCAGATCATCATCCGAGCAATTACAGTGCGAAGGTCGGCTGGGATGGTAGCTGCGTTCCTCGCATAGCTGCTATCTCGGTTGGCTTTGTGAATAGTACACGAGACAGAATCAAGTCAACGATTGTGTCGTCACAAACCGGAATGATTCTCGTATTTTAAAATCACAATTTATAATTTTCTAGGCTAGTATCCTATAATTTTTATCGCATTAGTCTATTAGATTTTAGATCTCATGGTTATTATTAGAAAATTAGTAGATGTACTCACAGAGATGAAACGTCATGATTATTTTACGCGCGCAATGCATCATTTAGTGACGGGTTAGTAAATAAAGTTCCATTACATTCAACAGAAAATCTCCTAGACGCCATATTTAAAAAATGATTTTTAGCAAGGGAAAGACGGTAAGGAAATAGACCTTTGGGGCCGTACTTGATGTGGAGGATCAAGAAAAATGGCGCTGGGAGGTATACCCCTTTAACTTTATTTACTGCGTCCACGGTATATTATGCATTGCGCGCTTACAATAACCATGACGTTTCATCTCTGTGTGTGCATGTACTAATTTGCTAATAATTACCATGAGATCAAAAATTTAAAAGCGTAATGTGTTAAACATTAAAATTAATTTTTCCAATAGATCGGGCAAAATTGTAAGACACTAGCCAAGAAAACCATAAATTGTAATGTTAAAATACGAGAATCATTCCGGTTTGTGATGACACGATTAATGCGTTCCTGCTGGTTCGTCTATTAGGCACAATGTCAAATGAGACAGTAGCTTCGTTCTTCGCTGCGAAGAACGGAGCTACTATCTCAGATGACCTTGGTGTTTATATGCGTGGAAGGCGATCAGTGTGAGCTGTTATAAGGCAGGCCGGGTAGCAATATTTTGCCATCTCTTTTTAAACGCCCTCTCGTCCTAACAAAGTCTTGAGCTTTCTCTTTGCTTATTTATTTATTTATTTATTTCATCATTGTTTTCGTTTTTGCTCTTCTTTTTTCCGTCGTTGTGCTTCGATCATCGAGCGTTTTGGCGAACCCTGTGTAAACTTGCTTTTGCATATTTGCTTTGCAAAACTCCATCCATCGTGATTGCGAATTCCGGTCTGGGTATCTCGAATTCCATGCACTAGCATGGGAATGTTAGAACAATTCTCGTACACTTATATGCGTATCAGCAACAAATAAAGGTAGTGACGCCGGGCCTCAACCCCAAAATGCCGCTCCTTTCTGGCGGAAAAATTCAAATAAACCGGGTAATTACCGGTTTGGGGGGCCGGAGCCAGTGCAACATTAACAGCGGCGGGCTGCACGGCTCCCGTGCCAGACATTTGGGGTTCTTCCATCATATCCAAATCGGCTATCATGTTGCGTGAGCTCTGCTACATTAGAGAACAACACGGTGTCTGTGACTGGAGCGTGGGCCTAAGCCAAACCGCAGCTTTCATCGCTGTAAGGGAAGAACCAGAAATGCAAATTAAATTTATAATATCAGCAATGAGCTATTATAACAATAATTTGTTCGTGATATAACAACCGAAATGTAACGTTTGCGGGAGCCGTGCTTTATCTATTAATACCAATTATGCACAGTGATTACCTGCCACCTTTACGTGCCTCTACTTATGGCTCATGAGGTGTGGGAATTATTTCATGTACAGGCTACACCAGCTCAAAATGATGTGTCGAAAGTAAATTTATCGAACCTATAACCAAACGAAGTAAAGGTTGCATAACAACCTTGGGCTGATCGTTAGTGACTCACGGGTCCATTTCAGACCTGTTTGCTCTCGCACCAAATGTTTTATTATTATTTATTAAGATTTTTCAGTTAAGTTGAGAAATGTCGAGTGATGGAGGAACGTTGTTTGACGGTGCCTGTTTTGGTAAGCGATCCGGGCTGGTATCTGGAAAAAACGCCCCCAACAAAATCTCCCTGGAAAAAATGTCCCCAGGAAAAAACGCACCCAAAATAAAACGCCCCCAGTAGGGGAAGATGCCTCAATAGGTCATCGTAGCTTAGCCTCAGATATATGACGGCTCATCTACACGAGCATTAGTTTGCCTCAGATCACTTCATGCTCCAAGAAATTTATAAAAAAAGGATATCTCTGCTTATTTACTAAACTCTCCGTTTACAATTCATTTTAGCTACTTTTTTCCTTAAAGTAAACTTCTTTTTCCTTAAAAAAAATTCTATGTAATGGATACAGAACACAGTCTCCAATTTTTTAGATATTCCTAGTCTAGACTATCTTCGCGGAATTGCCCACCATTCTAATCTCACTAAGTCGTACAAGTTTTTAAGAAAAACTGCTCTTTTAAGTAAAGCAAATGCAACTAGAGCGATCATCATAAAGGTGCAAATTTGCTAGATGGATACCTAGAGGAAAACCTGTGGTCCAGGGATTTTGTTTCTAACGGGAGGGGCATTTTTACCTAGGAGCATTATATCATGGGAGCGTTTTTCCCTATGGGCTTTTTCCCTGGGGGTGTTTTTCCACCCCCCGGGGGCGTTTTTTCCCGGGGGCATTTTGTTGGGGCATTTTTTCTGAGGGAGTTTGGCGGGAGGGGGGGGGGGGATGCGTTTTTTTACTAATCCCTTAGGGCTACGTAGGGCTGGGTGCTGCTGAAAGGAAGCCTTTTGTAGTACACGGGAACATGGAATATGTAAATATCGCCATGCTCGTGACCAGCGCCACTAGGAACAAAACCAGAAGCCACGGCTGATAGGGAACAGCACGTCTGCTCTGGACTTTGTTTTGTGGAAAGGGGAATGGAGGGGGGTGATAGGGGAGGAGGTGGAACCTGAAGAATCTGGAGCTGTTGAAAAAGTTTGAGAAGGAGATTAAAGGATGTGGGAGGGTTACGTGAACTGAGAGATGGAGGTGTTAGGGTGGCAGATAGAATTGTGGGGGAGGAGAAAAGATGGATGGGAGGGGAAAAAGGTAGTGGGATCAGAAGGAGAGGGAGGCAGTGCGCAGAAGGAAAGAAGCCTGCAGGAATTGGGTAGAGGAGTAAGGAAAGGGAGGGAGGAGGAGAGCGATGAGAGGTGGAGAAAGCAGTGAGGAGGAAGAAGGAGGTGGGTGGGTTGGTGGGTAGGAAAATTGGGGAAGCTGCCTAGAGAAGTGGTGAAGACGGTGGGGAAGAGAAGCGCAGACGAAGTTCTGGAGGTTTGTTAATGTAGAATGCAGGGAGGGAGGAGAGGGGTGTCTTGGTGGGGGATGGGGCAGGGAGTGCTAGAAAGAGGGAAGGTGAACATCAGGGTTGCAGTGACAAATGTGCATAGAGTACTGTGTGGGGAAGGTGAGGAGGAGGGGAGTAAAGAGAGTGTTGTGGGGGAGAGGAGGGGCTGCTGCGGGATATTTTTGTTGGGGAGTTATAGGAGGCACATTTGTTTGTGTGGAACGGGAAGGCTGCAAGACAGGATGGGGTAGTGGGGGAGCTGGTTAAGGGGATAGGAGTTTAGAAGGTTGATCAGCGAATTGTATGAGATCCTTCATGGGGGAATGGTGCCGGAAAGCTGGAAGGTGATGGAGCATTACATGTTCAAGGGCAAGAAAGATTGAAAACTTTTGGCCTGTGGCAATTGCCAGTGAGGTGTACGAAGTGTTCATGAGTGTTTACCAGCAGGCTCCGGGATTTGCCGGAAGGGAGGGAGCGGGGGATCTTGGAGAGGTACAGAATGGTTTCAGGAAAGGGAGAGGCTGGAAGACAATGTCAATGGCAATTCTGGACATTTCACGAGCTTACGATGGAGTGAGGGGGAGCTTCTTTTGGGGGACCTTAGAGGTTTGTCAACTTGATTCAGAGGGTGTATGACAGAGGGAAGTGTGTTGCAATGTGGGGTGGTGTTCAGTATGATTGGGTGTAATGCACGAGGGGCTGATGCAGGGATGTCCTTCGTCACCTCTGCTCTTTTTGGTGTATTACAGGAGCTGGAAAAGAGATTAGTGGACCCGAAGAAAGGTTTCAGGGAGAATGGGGGATAAGGATGGTTTCCGTAAACAGGTGCTGACATTTGCCAATAACATTTAGCTGGACTGGAGGCAGGAGGGACTTGTTACTGGAAAGTGTACGGAATCAGCACTGGATATGAAGGTGGAGTTTAGTGGGGGAAAATCTGGATTTATGGTTTTCGGGAAGGGAAAAATAGGTGGAAGGAAGGGGAGGAGGAGAGGCTCAAGTTGGGGGGACGTGGGTCAAGAGTGTGAATGAATTTAGTTGAGGTGAGGCTTTGTGTGAAACCTGCCTATCTCAAGTAGGAAAGGAAGGGGAGAGGGAAAGTGGGAAGGGTTAAGGGAATGATTAAGAAGGTGGAAATGAGGGGGTACATTCGGTTGGAGGTATGAGATAGCGAGGATCCTCTGGAAAGGCTTGGTATTGCCGGGGTGTTGTACACAGGGGGTGGTGGAGGGAGGTGTTCTGGTGTATGGTGAGGATTGGTGGAAGCAGCTTGAGAGGTTCCTGAAGGAGTTGGCAAGGTGGGTGCTGGAAGCTAATAGATACACGCCGGGAGAGGTAGTGAAAGGAGAAATGGGGTGGTCTACCTTTGAAGGGAGCGAAGTAGCAGCGAAGACTGTGTTTGATATGAGGGTCCGGGGCTGGAGGAGGGGACAACTATGAGGAAGGCATATGAAGTTGTGATGCAGAGGTGAAGCACGAAATGGGTGGAAAGGACCAGGAGAATGGCAGGAAAGTTTGTAAGGCTGTGTTGGGAAAGCCCGTGTGGGGGATGGAAGAGAGGCATTAGGGATGTCAAAGTGGAAAGGTGGAAGAGGGAAATGGAAGAAAGATGTCAACAGTGAGGTTCTGGGAAGAAAAAATATTTGACTGAGATAGAAGTGCTGGTGTAGGGGGAACTGGATGAATATGCTGCTTTTTAGGGTGAGGGCTGGGTCCTTGTACACATGGGAGATGGAGCATAAAGCTGGGGGAGGATATAGTTGCCTACTTGTGACATATAAGTCCAAAAGGCAACGTAAATAGGTTTGCATCTGTATTTATTGCTATTTGAGTTGTGGCAACAAATTATATTAAAAGAATAGTAGGGAAAGAAAAATTTGGCAAACCAAATGGTTCCAGAAAATGGAGTTTGAGCATTAGATCACTGCATCACTGCAGTTTGATCACTGCATGTGATCATACCTAGTGGAAGGGCATGGCGATCAACAATGGCCGCCTCACACTTCATAACCTCAACTCAATTAGTTGAAATCACAAAAAAAGACCTGTTGTTGTAATACACAAGTTTAAATAGTCTTATTTTCCCTTTAAGAGTGCATTTTAAGCCTTCAAAATTAAAAGTTAAAACTGAATTTAGTGTCTTAAAAGTTAAAGCTTAGATTACACAGCTCATTTTGCGGCTGACATGTTTTAAAATATTTACTGTGTAAAGAAACCCAGTTAGTTGACGCACGCATTAATCCCGGAGAGAGCTAGTTTATAAATTTAACATGACCATTACATTACGCGATTCAAGCTTTAAATTAATAAAGCATCAAAAGCAGACTAACTTCGAAAGATGGGAGCGCTGTAACCCGAACCTTTCTTTTAACTTTCGGTTTCGTTTCTCTGTGTATCTCTCCCCCACCCCCTTCCCCTCTGGTTTTCTTTGATTAAAACGTGCACACTCAGCTTTACAGTTACTTTCCGGGATTTGAATTTCACGAACTTTAGACCGACCGACCGACGAACGAACTGAGTGGGAGTATGTTTTAAATAATTTGTGTCGTTTTCCTCTTAAGCCGACAGGTGGCACAGCCATCTTAAATCGTCGGATGACTCTCGTATTCGCTTTGAGCTGCAGCGCTCCTATGGATGGAGTCAGATTTTGGCTCTCTTTTTAATTCTGCTTTATTCGATTCGTCTTTTCCATTTTTTATAAATCTTTTTTCTTTCTTTCTTTTTTAAATCTTTAGCGCGAGTGAAATCCAGCACGAGCCATGTGTCTTTGCCAGTTTAATCCGTGAGAACGATGAAATAAAAAACCGGTCGAGAGAGCGAGAAAACCCAGTAAGAAAGAAATAAGTGAAAAAGTTCGGGACGGAAAAAAAAGAAAGAAAGAAAAGGTACTTTTTGACCGAAATTTGTTGGAGCGTCGTAGCAGTTATAGTGCATAGAGACGGAAGAGGTGATGGAGGGAGTGATCGATAATCGGAAGGAAACCGGAGCGGCTGATCTTTCTGGAAAGATGAGAGACGCATTTATAATAAAGGCGCTTCACCAAAAGAAAAAGAAGAAGGAAAAGGTCAATTTAATTTTTTCTTTTTTTCAGTTTTGAAGGTTGTTACGTTCCCGAGTTCAAAAGATAGACATGTTTGCACGTGTCTTAATGCGAAGCACTTTTAATTATTGACTTTTTACTAACCACTACATGCTTTCATGTCTAAAAGCTGGGATCGCTTAGTGATATGAGTTGTCAGGTCCACTACATTAAGGTTTTTACAATAAAAAAAAATGGCGGAAAAAAAACATGGGAAAACCTGTACGACGACCCCAAAATTACGGTACAGTTGTAATATGCACTAAATCAGAAAGTAAAGGTTTAAACTTAGTAGACAGTGCGTTAACCGAGTTTGGCGCAACGCTGTTATCAAGTCCAGGGTGATGCCGTGTCATCCAAGCCTGGGACTGACCCAGGAGTTCACCTCCTAAAACGCGTGGCGCGGGTCCGAGCCTAACCCGTCCAAACTTGATCCGACCACGGGCTTTCAAGTCCTAGTCAAAAGCGGGATTTCAGAGTCGACCCCAACTCCGTGCTTGAGTGTAGGTGTGGGCGGTGCACGGGCTCACACTGTAGGGAAACGTTTTGACTCCTGAGCGTTGATAAACACTAGAGCGAGATAAAATGAAAGCATGCGGAGGAGACGGGAAAGGGAGGGGAGGAAAGAACAATGACAGCTTTGAAAATGTTGTAGCGAGTGAAAAATTAATTATAACCAGGATCCTTACCGCAATGTTGGGGTCCAGTGTGGATGGGGTATGAAAAGACGGGTGTAGGCTTTTCTCCTTTTTTTTGCCACTTTTAAAGGTTGGGGCCCGGACACCAGAGGCAGTATCGGAGTCAAGTGTATTATTAAAGTAAAAACTAAGCAGTGCTACAAGATAAAAACACGAACAACATTTCGAAAATTTTCAATTTTCGTCATCAGGTATGCATAATAAAATTAAAGCATGGCAAATGCCACTAAGTCATCCTATGTAAAAGCATCATCACAATAAAAATAAAAATAAAATAAAAGGGTACAATACCATCAATTTAAAAGGATAAAAACCACCAATTTCCCCTCTCAGAAGAGGCAGAAATGGCGGCCGAAATGCACCACCCAACCTTCGTCTTGGGGAAATCAAGTCGAATGGCAAGGTGTATGCAAATCAGGACGACATGCTTTCCACACGCAATACTGTTTATAGAATCCCCTGTACGGAACCAACCTGTACTGCTACATATGTAGGACAATCCCTTCAAAAACTTAAAGAACGCATGGCATTCCACAAATCAAACTTCAAATTAAAAGTCGAATCAAATTCATTAGTACAACACTACCTAGCAACAGGCAAGTCACCTGACAAACACGCAACTGGCCACACCCCCGCTTTGGACAAGGTTCAAATGTTGTTTCAAGAAAAACACACTAGAGCAAGAATTAATCTTGAAACGCTTGTCATCCACACGCATAAACCACCTGTTCATAACGAAATAGTGCCAGATAATAAATATCTAAAAGAATATTTTCCTGTAATTAAAACACTTAAGCTCGACACTTTTTCCAGGCACACTGTGCAACCCCCATAGCGCCAAGAATGGATCAAACCTGAAACACGTGACCCGACTTGCATACACCTTACCATTCGACTTGATTTCCCCAAGACGAAGGTTGGGTGGTGCATTTCGGCCGCCATTTCTGCCTCTTCTGAGAGGGGAAATTGATGGTTTTAATCCTTTTAAATTGATGGTATTGTACCCTTTTATTTTATTTTATATGTTTGTTGTGATGATGCTTTTACATAGGATGACTTAGTGGCATTTGCCATGCTTTAATTTTATAATGCATACCTGATGACGAAAATTAAAAATTTTCGAAACGTTGTTCGTGTTTGTATCTTTTAGTACTGCTTGGTTTTTACTTTAATAATCTGTTACCGTGCTTTTTTACTCCAGGAGTCAAGTGTAGACGCTGCTTAAATCACTGGTCCCGAGTGTGGTGTGTGTCAGTGGGGCCAGTGAAAGTTCAGTTGATGATGTGGCTTACGATGTAAGTGGTTTCGGTTAGTTGCCCGTGTTCCAGTATTTCATCTCCTTTTGGAACGTTTGCAGACTTATAAGCTGGAGGAGGTAACCGAGTTGTCCTTGTTCTCGGATGTTTTGGGCCTACAAAAAGCTGCTCTACCACTTGGTGTTAGTTTCTACATTAGAGGGTGTAGTGTGATATCCAACTGTTTCCCCAAAAGTGTTTGCATTGTTGTGAATTGGAGGATCCTGCACTTTTCTCTTCGACTTCCATGGTGCCCCAGGATTGATGCCTGTGGGGTCTCTGTTTGATCAGGGTTATACTGGGTAACAATTGTTTTTGTACACGTGGTTGGGTCTTTCACAAGATATGAGTGGTTTCATTGGGTTAATTTACTTCTGCAGTCCGCAGCCTCTCATCCTTGGGGCGACTTCAATGCTCATCTTCGGTCATGGGGTAGTGTAACGTTGCGATACAAAGAGGCCGCATTAATGCATCCTCTTTTGACGAACTAAGCCATGTTCTTTGCAGGTTGGTTCCCCTACTTTCGTCAGATGGTGCAGTGGTACTGTCCAGGAATCTGTTCTGGATGTTTTTGCGTAGTGCTGTCTTGTCTGATTTGTTTGGTTCCAGTGTTTCCGATGATCTGCGTGGTAGTGGCCACTTCCCGGTTCTTCTGCATTTGCAGTTAAGGGCTAAGAGTTTTGTTCGGTCGCCGTCCTCCCGTCCTGTGGTTGCGCATGGCACTTTTGGTGAGTGGCATGAGGCTCGGTGTACAAAGAGGAGGCGTTCTTTTCTCAGTACCAGGTGCTGCTCTGGGTCCACTCGGGCTGTGTGGTGTACTCCTGCGTGCAGCATTGCTGTTACGGATCGGCGGAGAGCTTTTTGGCAGTGGTCGCGTAACCCCTCTGAAGCTCTATGGCTATCCTCCAGGACTACATCTAGTGAATCGAGTTACATCATCCGTAGGGAGAAAAGGTCTTTCGGCTCTCGCATATGTGCTAGGGTCAGGGTGGGTTGCTCGCTTTCTGTCGTCTGGGACTTGGTGCGACCTCAGGATCCCACGCCTCGCCTCTCCTGAGTATTCGGTCCTGGGGATAATTGTATCCTGCGAGGCAAGGATATGGTATGCCTTTAACAATGCCTTTGCTGAAGTTTTTTTCAGTTATCGGCCACTTCTAGCCTACCAGCATGTGTCCACACCTGGTCTGTGTGCCCACCCTCCCAGCTTCTATGGCCAAAGTCAAGGTGGCTCTGTCTTTGTATCGCTCGGGCACTGCAGGCATTGATGAAGTGTCTTTTTTCGGTACTTAGTACCAGACTTTAGTACTTAACACTGAATGACTTTAGTATTTTTTTGAGGGGGGGGGGGAGAAACATTTAAACAACTTCTACTGCATGACATTTAGGATTTTTTTGGGGGGGGGATGAAGGAGCGAATTCTTAAAACTACTACTGGGCTATTACTTTGTTATCTACTTATTTCCTACTTATCAGCCGTGCTCGTGCCGTGTTGCAACGTCGCCGTCAATCAATGAAATATTCAAAACGTGGGACCAAACGGTTTGAAGGCCAACAGGCCACCTCCTTTGACAGAAAACTTCAATTCTGATTCAGTATTAAAGTACCAGTTTTAAAAATGAAACCTATGAAGAATCATAGTTGATGTGAAACCGTCCATATAAATCGTTCGACTCAAGTTCAAAGAATACGCCCATTAATTTTCGTTCGAAAATCGGCCCAAGCCTTCCTAAATTATGGATCTGAAAGGGGCAAAAAAATTTTGGGCCTCATTTTCGGCGTCCTTTCCCCCACCATCCAAGAAATGTTTTCATCACCTAACCAATACATAAATCGATCAGCCTTGTTTGAAAGACTGGTAGAATGTAGTTTTGCGACTTTCGATGGTTTTTAAAAAAGGTACCCAATGACAGGGCAAAGAATAATGGAATAAAAAGCACTGTAACAGATTATATGAAGTCAAACCAAGCAGTGCTACATAAAATTATACAAACAACGTTTCATCAGGTTAGCAATAGAATTAAAGCATGGCAAAAGCCAATAAGTCATCCTACATTAAAAGCATAAAAACAGTTATTTAAAACGGATAAAAACCACTAATTTCTCCCCTCAAAAGAGGCAGAAATGGCAGCAGAAATGCACAACCCACCTGCTCCGTTGGAACACCAAGTCGCAAGGTGTATGCAAATCAGGGTCACGTGTTTCATACGTGTGATCCATTCGTTCGTTATGGGGATTGCACAATATGCCTGGCAAACGTGTCGAGTTTAAGTGTTTTAATCACAGGAAAATATTCTTTTAGAAATTTATTATCTGGCACGAAGTTGTTATGTACAGGTGGTGTATGTGTATGGATGACAAGCGTTTCAAGATTAATACGTGCTCTAGTGTGTTTTTCTTGAAACAAGATTTGGACCTTGTCCAAGGCGGGGTTGTGGCCTGTTGCGTATTTGTCAGGCGACTTGCCTGTTGAAAGGCAGTGTTGCACTAATGAATTAGACTCGACTTTTAATTTGAAGTTTGAAAATTAAACCCATTCTAAAAGAACTCGCTGAGGGGTGCCATACTACCCCCAATGCACTCAAAATTGTTCACGACCTGGAAGGATACCAAGTGCCTTCAGGGTTTGAATTTGTTTCTTTTGATGTCGAAAAAATGTTTTCATCATTGGACCAAGAACTTATCATTACAGAAATCTCTCGAAAATTAATAAACGAACCCTCCCCCCCCCCTCGCTCCTCAAGCTTGGGTGGGATAATGATAGTTTCATCAGTGCAGTAAAAGTCATTTTTGAAACCACCTTCTTTGAGTATGGAGGCAAATATTACCAACAAATCTATGGCGTACCGATGGGAAGCCCACTTTCAACTTTCTTTTGTGACATAGTCCTGAATGCAGTCGACATCAAATTGGTTGAAAAATTTCCACAAATTAAATATTACAAGCGATACATCGACGATAGTTTAGCACTTCTACCAACACAACTTAAGTTATTAATCCTTGATGTTCTCAACAGCATCACTACATCACTCACTTATACTATGGAGTCCTCTAAAAACAATGCCATCCCATTTTTAGATGTAAACGTCATTATTAACCATAATAGCCTAATCAAATTCACACACTTCAGAAAAAGTATGCAGTCGACTCGCACCCTGCACTACAACTCCTATGTTGATGCCCACTACAAAAGTAATGTAGTAATAAATGAAGTTAAACGTGTTGTCTCACACACCAGTAATGCTGACTTATTGCAGCCTGAATTTCAATACATCTTGCAAAAGTATGTTGAGAATGGGTTCCCACTCGGGTACGTCAACAAATTAATTTCAAAAGCATTGACCCCCCCAAAGCTCCCCCCTCCCTCACCCTACGAGTTTCATTGCTCTGCCTTACTTCAAAGGAATCTCTGAAGTCCTTAAGAAGAAACGTAACATCAATAACATCCGACTAGTTTCAAACAGCCACCTAAATATTAAGCAGCTAACCATGCACCAGGAAAATAAAAACAATAACAAATCAGACAACATGTTTTCCACACGCAATACTGTTTATTGAATTCCCTGTACGGAGCCAACCTGTACTGCTACATATGTGGGAACAATCCCTTCAAAAACTAAAGGAACGTATGGCAACCAGTTCAAATCAAACTTCAAATTAAAAGGCGAGTCCAATTCATTAGTGCAACACTGCCTTTCAACAGGCAAGTCGCCTGACAAATACGCAACAGGCCACACCCCCGCCTTTGGACAAGGTCCAAATCTTGTTTCAAGAAAAACACACTAGAGCACGTATTAATCTTGAAATACTTGTCATCCATACATATACACCACCCGTACATAACCACTTTGTGCCAGATAATAAATATCTAAAGAATATTTTCCTATGATTAAAACACTTAAACTCGACTCGTTTGCCAGGCATATTGTGCAACCCCCATAACGAACGAATGGATCACACGTACGAAACACGTGACCCTGATTTGCATACACCTGGCGACTTGGTTTTCCAACGGAGCAGGTGGGTCGTGCATTTCAGCTGCCATTTCTGCCTCTTTTGAGGGAAGAAATTGGTGGTTTTTATCCGTTTTAAATAACTGTTTTTATGCTTTTAATGTAGGATGACTTAGTGGCTTTTGCCATGCTTTAATTTTATTGCTAACCCGATGACGAAAATTGAAAATTTTCGAAACGTTGTTTGTATGTTTTTATGTAGCACTGCTTGGTTCGTATAAAGGGCAAAGAATCGCAAGTACATAAGCAACAAAACACCTTTAATTTTCGGCCAATTAAAATCTCTTCAGGTCTTGCTCACCTACAAAAAACAACAACAAACACAGCGTCAAGTCAACCATCAGTCATTAAAATGCACCATAGCATAAGAACTCGCCGGATACTTAACAATAAAACACAAAAATGACACAAATCCGAGAACTGAAAACTCCCTCGTCAAATAACACACGCCATCTTGAACAGTGACGTCACCGATCAACAAAAAAACACAATTATTTACAACAAATTTACCGGGAGAGAACAAAACAACTTGTGCCATTTTCCAATTTCTGGAAAGTTTTTTTTTATAACATTCATAGCACGTTGTTTGTTTACACTGATAGTATACGCCTCTAAGGCCATACGAATTTGTTCAGTTCACTCAAAAAACACGATTTGGGTGTTGCTAAGATCTATTTCGTGTTCCATTGACGTGGAATTTTTCACCACTGCTTTTATGTTGGTCAGTATCGAAGACCACTTGGTGTTCGCAAGTGTGACCATGGAAAGGCGCTAGCCAAGAACAATCTGTGTTTGTTGTTGTTTTTTGTAGGTGATTAAGTCCTGAAGAGATTTTAATTGGCCGAAAATTAAGGGTGTTACTTAGCTTATGTACTAACGATTCTTTGCCCTGTTATTGTGTACTTTTTAATTCGACTTGTCACACGTCGAATTAATGCGGTTGTGGCCAAAAAACGGGGGTAGCCGATTTACGTCAGCGACATCTCCTCAAAAACCAGACACATTTGTTCAATTCTGATCCGACGAAATTCAAGTATGCGGGTTGGTGAATTGCAGTGCGCCAGTACACAAGATATTATGCTGTAGTTTATTTAGTTAGGGCGGTTTTAGTGCGCTAACCTCTAAAAAGGTCTCTGAGCGAAAAACCGTCGTCAAATAATACACGATCAGTAGCTGACGTCAGCGCTTCCTCAGTGTAAAGGTGTGCACGCAACGCTGATCATACGAAAAATTGCGGCGTGTAACTGCGCATTTCGGCAAGTCAGCTCTTCACCATTGCGGTCGGTTAGAGGCTATCGTGTACGTCGAGATGGCTCATCTCGTATGGCGCAGAACAACACAAAGTGAGTCATCACTTACCGATTTGGTGATCTGGATGGTACACCGAATTTCTATGATTGAATCTGGATGGTACAATTAATGTGATGCTTGTATAAGACTTTTGCTGTTAATTACTGCGCAATCCTCGCTGCTTTTCGGGTGCGATATATTACAGTATTTTATTACGCGTATTTGTGGTGTTGTTTCCTATTGAACGAGTGAGCAAAGCGAATGATGTCCTGTTTTCACAGTGGCGGACTGGCCAGAGGGAGGGAAGGGCGGGATATTCCTAATGGCCTCTGACTTTCAGATTTTTTTTTAAATCCGTAACAGGAAGACTCACGTAAGTTTATTGGTTCGATGTTAGTTTTAACCACAGATTTAAAATTACAAATAATAACGATAAAGATAATTATAAAACGCTAGTAAAACAATTACTTTGTATTGAGTAGCCTAACAAAAATTGGCCACATGACATTGCAGTGTTATATTCAATGTGGACTTTGTCACAATTTTCGTGTGAATATTTTAACTTTTGTTAATACACCTAAAAAGTGTAAATAAATTTAAAGTAGTCAACCTCACGTACCCCCAACGCAATATGATTTCTCCTCCCCTCCCCCCCCCGACCAAATTACCTGCTGAATTTATGAAACATGGTGTTCGAAGATTTTAAAAATGTAAAAGTCTGATGAACAAGAACAACGGGTACGGGAAACTGTGAAACAACGAAGCTTTCAGTTTTTTTTTTTTTTTTTTGTAAGAAAACCAATATCATCGTCCGATGAAAACTTATCTGGTCAGTGATTGCATCGTCGCACACAAGATTCTGGCTCATTTGCCGTATCGTAGTAGCAAACGTTACGGGACAATTTTTTTTAAATGTAATGTGCAATATAGTAGATATTCTTCAGTACACCATGCATTTAAATTTTTTAGTAGTGTCCTGTTGGTATGTATGCCGTTCCAACTTCATACGTCAATTACAGATATTATTTTATTCTACCATACGACACGTCGAATTACTAATGCAGTTTTAGTGCATCTTGTTTAAATAAATGTTTGAAGGAATAGTAATAGAAAATTTTATTATAATCGGTTCGTGCATTTGACTAAATTGCGGAACACACCGAGAGACAGACAAACAGAAAGAGGGATGGGCAGAGACAGACTGACAGACAGAAAGACAACCAGAACAGACAGACAGAAGGGACGGACAGAGACAGACAGAAAGAGGGACGGACAGAGACAGACAGACAGACAAAAAAGGGGCTGACAGGGACAGACAGACAGACAGAAAAAAGGGCTGACAGATACAGACAAAAAGACAGGCATACAGGAAGAAGGACGGACATAGACAGACAGACAGACAGAAAGACAGACAGAAAGAGGGACGGACAGAGATAGACAGAGACACATAATTATACAGACAGAAAGAAAGGGGGATGGACGGAGACAGACATACAGACGGACAGAAAGAGGGACGGACAGAGACAGACAGACAGACAGACAGAAAGGCAGACATACAGAGAGAAAGAGGGACGGACAGAGACAGACAGACAGAGAGAACCAGCCGGTCAGTCTGTAACTTCTGCGGTTTACGCTTAGTGTAACGAACTGTATGCAGTTTGAATCGAACAAAGAAATAAGTTCTTATTACCCTACTTTTGTCCCGACCATTGTTAAAACGATGCTTATAAATCCCGTGTTCGCACAGTTGCAACAATGCTCAACAATGGTTGCATACTTATTCTGCACACTTATTTTGCATACTTATTTTGCCTTTTTTTAGAATTCTTACAAATATAACCATCTTTGTAAAGCAATATGCTACTTTGGCTCATGTTCGGATAGGGAGGGGTCGGGCCTCTCCGGGAATATACTGCAGGGGCCTCAGGAACACTTGCACCGGGTGAACCGGAATATTGAGGGCGGGGAGGGGGGGGGGTAGGAAAGCTCGGGCGTAGGAAATCGGAGTAAATTTGAAACGTTTTTCTGCAACTTGGAAATACAATTTAAAACACGTGACTCTAGTTGGGGAGGGGGGGGGGGGTCGGCACCCCAGAAGCTAATGTTTTTACATGAAAAGGACGTGAATTTGAAACGTTTTCCTGCAACTGAGCGGTGCAATTTTTACACGAATTCATTTCTAATTTAAAAAAAATAATTTTTGAAACAAGGGTTTTCTACCGTAGCATCAAGAAAGCTAGAGCAGTTTTAAAGAAATCTGCGTGATTTTAAAACGTTTTCTTGAAAATTAAAATTCAGTTTTCATACGAATTCATGTGAAATTGTTCAATAAAGTTTATTTTTTTTTAAACAAGGGCCTACTGTTGTGGGGGCCTTCCCGGGTTCTCGGAATTTTCCGCAGTGTTACATTCTAAACTTCCAACATTACTTTCTTTAACAACTGCAACAGCTCTATCGCCGGCATTGTTGGTGGATTCCGTAGCGCTTCTTCAGCGAACAAGGGAAATAAGATTTTGGCCTTTCAGACTACAACCAAACTTTAGTAACAATATCCCACGTGGGGTGACTGTTCAAAGCGTGTTGCTAAAGCATCGTTGCTCGGGGTAACTGACTGTTGCTTCATTTCGAATTTATTTTTTGTATTTTATTTACAGAGCGTAACGGCCTAAAACACCATGAGCTCTCTCTAAAACTACTTAAAACTACTTAAGACTAAAGACCTAAAGTTACAATCCGTCTATACACTTCACACTGCAACCGGCCAGCCGGGGAACAAGAGAGCACGAGATACCCCCTTCGAATTTCCCCTTCGACGAAAAATGGCAATTTTAACAATACGACGATTGAAACGTCATATCAAAACATGCTGTTAAAGCATTGTTGTACGATTGTTGTTCGAGCTTTCGGAAAACAAGGAAGTGAGAACTTCTCCTTTCTTCCGACAACGGTATTTCTGTTCGGCGCTGCTGTTACACGAAATAAAGGTAGGGTAATAAGAAAGTTATAGTATGGTTTTGCAAAAATGGGCCAGTATAAGCGATTTAATGCACACTTTTGGTAGAGCGACGGCCTCGGAGGAGTAGACCATCCTCTTTTACTTCGCCCTCTCGGACGATTCCACACCTCCTCGGACGTCGCTCTACCAAAAGTGTGCATTAAATCGCTTATACCGGCCCATTGTTGCAAAATCCATGCTATAACCATTACTTCAACTTCGGATGTTGCCCACGCACGAATATTTCGTCAATTTCCGCAGATATTGTCGCTATTACCATGGTTACTATGGCAACGACGCCACCAATTTTTTATTTCAAGTTTCGCCTCCTGCGAGAACCAGACTAGTGCTGCCTTCTGGTGCCGTTGGTGGAAGCAGGTCTTAATTTCAACGCGTTTTCAGAAAAGCGTCACTACCTACTAATCCACCCTGGCCTCTGCAGTAGACCAAAGAAGAACGATAATTTTTGCAGGACAATAAGCACCGATACGCCATATTTCACGTAACAAAGTTACTTCCGGCTCAGGCCAAGGATTAAACGAAGAAGGCGTCCATGTTGACGGGTCGGAGGTAGCCATGCTGGAGGAAGTGACGTCCCAGGAGTCCACCTGTGTGCAAATCCACTAGTCACGTCTTCGCACGTCTCTCAGATAAGACGGAAACGGAAACTCATAAAAAAAACTGAAACTTCATTTATTACAGTTTGCTTTTTTACTAAAGTAAATGCTTTTTTTTCGTCGTTTAACAACGTAAACAGAGAGTTTTTAGTTTTTAAAACTCCGTTGTTTGTAAATCCACTAGTCACGTGCTTCCTTGCAGTATGCTGATTGGCTGTCCGGGCTCCTTTGGTGGAAACGACTCCTGTGACGTCATACCACGGTGCGACTCAATATATTCTGAAAGCGTTCGGGTGAACCAAGAGTAGGAAACTGGAAGACATTTGTATTAATAAACAAAAAACGGAACGTTAAATGTTAAGAGTAAGGGTCTAAAAGTCAAAAGCTAGAAGGAACACGAACAAGCTTTGACAGTCAGGGTCTAGGTGTAAAATTGTCAGTAAGAGGCTGGTAAGCATTAGACCCTTACTACCCGCTCTCGTCCTTAAGAATAGGAAAGCAGTAAACACATTTTGACGAAAAACTGTAAATCCTCCTATAAGACTCATGTGATGGTCCAGTGGTAGTATGGTGTACGTTTCCTGCTTTGCTTTATGTTGAAAAGTTTATTTTTCGGTTTGGTAACATGACAGAACATACACAGTAAAGAGGATTATTGGTTGTCATCAGTTACCTTAAAACTTTGAAATTAGTATAAAGGTAGCTTTAAAGAAAGTTCTTTAAAGATATTTCAAGCACTAAAATCTGCTAAATCCGTACATACATACTTGCCGTTCGAATAAGCTAGAATTAAATTTACAAACTTGGATTTACAAAATTGGCTTGATAAATAATTAAGCAAGTCCAGCGTTAGTGGAGATGCGTTTCCTGTCACACGAAAATTATGTTCCTAAAGTTCTTAACGATATTCTAAGAACAAAGAAAACCTGCTACGACCGTTCATACACATGTTCTGTCCGAATAGACTAGAACTAAGCTAACCACCGGGTAGTAAGGATCTAATGCTTACCAGCCTCTTACTGACAAAATTGTACACCTAGACCCTGACTGTCAAAGCTTGTCCGTGTTCCTTCTAGGTTTTGACTTTTAGACCCTTACTTAACATTTAACGTTCTGTTTTTTGTTTATTAATACAAATGTCTTCCAGTTTCCTACTTTTCGTTCACCCGTAGTTTAAGGTCCAATTGCACGTTATGCAGGGAAGACGTTTTAGTGTAACCTGGTTTTTTTGAATCGCAGTTAGTTTGTGAACGTTTTAAAGCAACATCCGACCTGCCTTATAACAGCCACGCGCAGTTACGTGTCCGAGCGCTGCCGTCGCGAGATTCGGCGTAGTAATACTACAACGTCACTTCCGCCCTCCTCTTCTCGTGATCACGTGAAGACAAATTGCGGGTCACGTGACAGCATTGACGCAAAAAACTGTGTCGTCACAACCGTCATGGTTATTGTATAGGCGCGCAAAGGATCATATATGTGCGGGACGCCGTAAATAAAGTTACCAATATTTAACAGAAAATCACCAGTAGACGCCACATTTAAAAATAGATTTTTAGCGAGGGATTGACTAACGGTTAGTAAATAAAACTTTGGGGCCGTACTTGATGTGGAGGATCAAGAAAAATGACGTTGGGAGGAATGTCCGTTTAAGCAAGAAGAAATTCCTACACGTCTGTTTCCCTCCATGTGCATGTTCTATGTTAGCAGCGTTCAGCGTTGTTCAGAAGCTTCCACGTCCTTTGGTTTTAAAATAGTGTTTTCAGTGTATGTTGAATAGAAGGTCGTCGCATGTTCAATTTGACTTTGACATGTGTTGCTTTGAAACCAATTATTTATTCAACCAAAGTGATAATTTTATTGTGAATTCGAAGTCAAGAGATTTAGGTATGGCTTTGGCAACCTGGTCTTTAATATTTTAATAAATGTACGGTACTTTAAATTTATTTTACAAACCTTCATTTAAGATTTAGCTTGGGCCTTCAGGCTGATACTATGTTTAATCATTGCATATTAATTGTGAGTCAAACAACCAGTTAAATCTAATATAATAGTCTGACAATAGCAGTGGACTGTTTACACCGGAGGGAACCTTGTATGCTAAACGGTGCTTCGGTTGAAGCGCGCTGGACGATGATGGATTAGCTTTTCTGGTTGTTTGGTATATAGTGATCTGGTTTAATGTGTTTGTTGTTTCTGTTTTGTTGTTATTTTCCTGATTCAATTTTGTAACAGAGCGTACGACGACAGGTCATGGCTCTTGCGATTAAAATTAAAATCTTAAGTCTACGCCTTGCGGCTGCGTTTGCCGATTGGCAGTATTGCCCGATAACAATGTTTAAAACAATGTAAACCGATAAAATTGATCGATCAGGCCCCCCGTTAACTGCGGAATGGCACGACCAACTGGAATTAGTTTATAAAGGACACATCTCTGGAAGTGGATCTTTCAAATGACCTGAGAACCAGCTTTCTAGGGCAAATAGTTCAGTTTGTGGAGACCAGGGTAGATAAGTCGGTACCGACCCTTTTCTGAAAACATGGAATAAAATAATACCTGCTTCCATCAACGGCACCAGAAGGCAGCACGTGTCAGGTTCTCTAAGGAGGCGAAACTTGAAATAAAAAATCGCGGCGTCGTTACCATGGTAACTACGGCAATAGCGACAATACCTTCGAAAATTGACGAAATACTCGTGCGTGGGCAACATCCGAAGTTGAAAAACGTCTGTGTTCGATTCAAACCGTATTCAGTTCGTTACAAGAAACCGGAAAAGGCTTAAGCCTAAAGCCCTAACCAGACTGGCTGCTCGCGGCTGCACGCCGACGTAGTATGGTGTAAAAAAGACTTCAATATTCCTCTTTAACGCAACACGAACCACACGATTGCTGCGATGTTGACCTTGTAGGCACGTAGTTACGCATAGCTTCGCACGAAATTTTCTTCTGTCTGGAGAGGCCTTAAGCGGCTGCTCGAACGCTTCTCGCAACTCACAACCATCCGTTAGACTTAGCGCCACTAGTAACTACAACACGTTTAATGTCCTCGTTGGACATATGATAGTTTCTAAGTGATTAATTTTGTGTTCTTATGGTGATCTTTGGTTTAGTATCGATCCCTATGATGCTTTGTGCTTTCTGTTACTTGACGACAGCGCCCTCTGGTGGTAAATCGCTGAAAGCAGATACGAGTTTCACCCAAATGTTTAGTGTTGTCAGAGAAAGAGGGGCACTACCTATATATTCTACCCTGGTAGAGACCATTGTATAAACGTGTCAGAAGAAGTGCATCATCACCATCACATAAGCCAAAAATACAAACTCACGATTCCAGCTCAAGTCCAGATCTCCGAAGTGACAAATCGGAAATTAATAAAAGTTGGTACACGCTTTCACCAAGTCCAACAAAGCTTATATATATACTACATTTGAGTGAGAAATATTAAAAGGCGACGGAGAAATTAGGCATCAAATTTCGGCTTTAAAATAGAAGACTGAGATCAAACCTAGACATTCGTTATAAGGATTAGAAAACAAAAACGAGCTCGTTTGACGTTTAAGGTATGGTTTCACTGATCCGAAGTCAAAATCGCAAAGTAACACAAATAAACTTTCCTGTAGGCTAAGGTTTCACATAACCCAGTGTTCCTGCACTGTTTACTCCACGTGAAACCTTACTGATGTATAAACATGTTTTACAGTTTTTACTTTAAAACACGATAGGACTCATTGGTTCACTCTATTGGCTAAACGACATCGCTGAAAAATCGTAAAAACCATACTTTTATTAGTACCATTAAGTAATTCAGGGTTCATGCGGCTCCCTGAAAACCTAGAAATGTTGAAAATAAAAATGAAATACCAGCTGGCGTTTGCTGATTATCATCGTTGCATAATAACAATGTTTAAAACAATGTTAAAAAAATTCGGCTGATCCCGCAAATTATCGACCTATATCCCTCACGTGTGTTCCTTGTAAAATAATGGAAAAAATTATTCGATGTAAAATGTTAACTTTCATAAACTCGCAAAATATTCTACGCATTGATCATGATCAGTTTGGTTTTGTTGCGGGAAAATCAACAAGCCTACAGTTACTCAAGGTTCTCGATGACTGGGCAGAATCTATGGAGTCTGGCATCCCTGTGGATGTTATTTTGATTGATTTTGCGAAGGCGTTTGACTCTGTTATCCATTCAAAATTGCTTGCAAAGCTGAAATGGTATGGTTTTAGTGGAAAACTCTTTGCATGGATTAGTGATTTTTTAATTGGGCGTACCCAATGCGTGGTTGTTGGCACATCAAATTCGGATGACGTCAGTGTAATTAGTGGTGTCCCACAAGGATCCATCCTGGGTCCTCTCTTTTTTATTTTACACCTTAACGACATGACTTCTACTGCAGATTCTGTTGCTTTAAATAAGTTTGTAGATGATGTTAAGACGCACTTCAGAGTGAAAACTGATCACGAAAAAAATGAGTTAATACAGACCCTTGTTAGCATTAACGAGTGGGCGTTCAAATGGCAGTTGCCTATTTCTGAAAGAAAATGTTCTATCTTTCGAACTGGATTTAAAAATCCTGGTGCCCCATATATTCTGTCAAACCAGCAGCTGCCCGTTGTAAATCCTATTAAGGATTTGGGCGTGTGGTTTAGCTCAGATTTGAAATTTACTACTCATTGTAACAAAATTGTTAAGCAAGCAAGGCAACGTTTGGCTATGATTCGACGTACTTTCACGTCGGGTGATGTTAAATTATTAACCTGTGCTTTTAAGGTGTTTGTGCGACCAATCCTGGAATATGCAAGTTCTGTTTGGTCTCCACATTTATTGGGAGATATTGATAATGTTGAATCTGTTCAGCGAAATTTCACCAAATACTTGTTTGGGATGAAAAATAAATCCTACGCTGAACGTTTGGCAGTCCTTAAGCTGGAATCATTGGAATATCGCCGTCTTGTGGCTGACTTGGCTTTAACTTTTCAAATCCCGTGTGGTCACGTTGATTTTCCAACTGACTGTTTTTTTTTACCTTGCGTGAAGGTGACCGAACACGTGGCCACTCAAAAAAGCTACTTGTTGCTCGGGCAAGGCGTGATTATATAAAGTTTTTCTTTGCTAATCGCGTGGGAGCTGTTTGGAACTCTCTACCTGGTGATGTTGTTGAGGCGTCCTCACCTGCTGTTTTTAAAGCTAAACTTAAACAGTGTGACCTTCACAAATTTTTAGGACGGTCGTTCTGACAATACCATACGCTGGTAGATTCTGCTTTTTTAAACCCTTTTTTAACCTGTCATATGCCATTAGCTACCAGGCCTTTTAATTGTTTGTTAATTCAGGCTGGGTGTTAGTGACACTTTGGTGTCCTTCTCTGTCCTGTGCACTTTAGATGCGAAATATGTTATGTTGTCAAAACTGATCGTTCAGGGCCAGAAGGGGGATGCCCAATTGAAGTTTCTATTCCTATAAGGGCACAACTGCGGAAGTGACTCTTTCAAATGTGCTAAGAACCAGCTTTCTAGGACAGATGGTTTAGTCTGTGATTTACTGTAGAGACCATTGTATAAACGTGTCTTCAGTCCACCATACTGTACAAGACAAAAATTATCTCCACTATGACAAACTGGAAATTAATAAAAGTTGGGACACGTGTTGGCCAATTCCCACAAAGCATTTTCAGTGTAAAATGTTGAGAAACGGCGGAGAAATTAAGCATCGAAATTTCTCCTTTAAAATGGAAGGTCAACCTTAGAAGCCGTTAAATGAGTGAACGTGAGTGACAACGTCGGTCAAATTTAAACCGGAAAGAGCAAAACGTAAATACCAAAGCTCTCCCTAATAGTGACAACTATACCACGCGCCATGGTTGTTTGCTGTGACGTGCATATCACGTGACTGGACTAGTCCAATCAGATGGCCAAACAGACGTTGTTCTCGTTCGTCATTGGCTAACTCATGGTGACGTCACATTAAACAGCCATTGCGCATGGTTTAGCCATCTCACTCGCTCGGCTCACTCTATTGACGTTGATCCATGCTTCATATACTTTAGTCGATTTCCAGAGCATCTCAGTACCTAACAACAGCGTCAAGACTGTGTGTGTCACGAATTTTAACAAAATTAGTAGAAAATTCAAACTTCATAACACGTGTCTACAACGTCTGGCCCGAAAACAATTGAAAAAAGCAATAAAAAGCAATAAAAAACAATAAACAATGCAAGTTGTGATCGATATGTCGTGTTTCTGTAACGTCGTGTCGATGCAAAACACGTCATCGGTTTAATTTTTTTTTTATTTTTTTTATTTTGGGATTAAGTTGATTTCGGACGTTCAAAGTTTGATTGAACTTTGACGTCATGAGCAGTTTTCAGGGTATTTTTACGTGCATTTGTGGCTCATAAAATCTAGTTACAGCAATCAAAAACAGCCTGACGGAAGCAGAATTTAATCATCTTTCATTTATCTCATCTTTGTAGGTGCCTTCGTTTGAGAGGAGTAGAGGTACATGCATATTGTACGTGTTTAATGATGTAAATTTTATTCAATAGCATAATCCAAAATAAATTTTACAAAGATATACCCACCCTAGCAGTGTGTTCCGTGCTATGTCACAAACACTAAATGATCACGCAAAGGCATTTTTTTTTAAAGTTAAAAAAAGGTAATTGGGAATGTAAAGCCATAAACATGGCCTAAAACACAAACGCCTTAACTGGAGGAGCCATGGCATCAGGAACAAGAGTCACGCACAGCCAAGCTTCAGACTCAAAATTAAACTTGAAGATGTATTTCTTGTCATCTATTACCCAAAGTTGTCCATCTTTGCCAAGTAGTGACGTCACGTTCATATCAGCATTGCTGCACTGGCAAATGAGACGCCATTCGTCTTTGTCGCCGATGTACTGATAAACTTTGTTGGGCCTCATGGGGCGTATCAGGTAAATATGATTGTTAACATTGGCAATTGCTGTTGGAAGCGAGCAGATGGATGTGGGCATGGTGCAAATGTCGTTCCACTGATTAGTAGCAAAAGAATACAACTCACACGAAAAACACACTTGATAATCGTATTCGTCTAGAAAACCGCTAACGACGTAGAGACCCGATTCGGCAGTAGCCAGACTGGGATTACTTCGGGCGTACCGCAGATTTGGCAGTCTTTTCCACTGGTTGGTTTCAGGGCTGTACTGTTCCACGTCGGCAATAACATTACCACTGCCATTAAAGCCACCAACAATGAACAATTCGTCTCCCCAGTGGGTTGCGCCAGCACTCGATCGTGCCACAGACATACTCGCAATTCTTTTAAACGTTTCACTGTCAAGTGGGCGCACGCACGCCAAATTTGTTGCTGTACGGCCAGGAAGGTGTCCGCCAAAGTAATACAAGCAACGCTTGTGAAGGTACAAGGTGGTGTTTTTCGTCTTGATTCGCTTGTTCGAAATCAGCTTTACCGACCGCCAGCGTTGTCTCCGAAGATCGTAGCACGCCTGGACAGGCAATGACCGAACATCTTGGCCAACACACATTAAGTACGAATGGTCGTATTGAATTGAATCTTCTCCACAAATGAGCCTGCCGTGTGACGTTTTTGATGTAGGTTTCCTTGCGCTACGCCGATGGTGGTGATGATGATGTTCCGACGCATCACTAGTATCGCTCGTCAAATTACGAATTTTTTCCTGGCACTGAGCTGGGAGATGGTCATCACCGATACTTTTATGAAGATAGCAAGGTTTGGGCTTGCACATGCAACCAGACGATGACGTTGATGACATATCCGACTGGCTTACAGATGGCGAATCAATGTATGGTTTGAACAGTTTGGCTTGAGTTTCCGGTCTACATGTTGAAAATCCCTCTCGACTAGGTTTGCTCTTGAGGATTTCCGAATCTATATGAATAGTGTGGCAGCTGTGAGAGCCACTGGCAGCAATCATTTCGTATTTCGGTCTGCAGGTTTTTGAAGTGTTAACCTTTTTGAAACGGTGGGGTTTTGATTTTACAGGCAGCTTTGTCGGCACTGTGTCCATAACATCTTCTTGTTCTCTGGCAAATGGCAAATCGTTTACTGAAAGCAAAGAAGTCTGCCTTGAAGCTGATGGACTTAATCCTAAAGCAACTCTCTTAGTGCATTGCTCAACTAATTCTGATGATGTGAATTTCTCATCGCATGAAAGTCTACTAGTATAGTTGAAATGAGGCTTCAGTCCACCAGATGTCAGTTTGAGACGTTCCGAACAAATGGTGTCTTCGCAGTTCAACGAGTCGCATGTTACGTTTTCGATGATTTCTGAACAAATCAAGCTAATATTGCTTTTCTTTACCTTATGTATGTGTTCTGAAGAAGTCAGTCTTATTTCGCTACGCTGGCGATGGTGTTTTAATTTTGGAGGGTCTTCTAAAGTAACTGATCCGGCGTTACTAAACTGATCATGCTTAAAGAGTCGGATATGCTCCCCAGAAGATAATCTTACGTCATTAAGCTGGTCATGCTTTAATTTTCTGTGTTCTGGACAATCAGATCCTACGTCACCAAACTGGCTAAGCCTTCGTTTTCCAATTTTATCTGCACAACACTCTGGTTCCCTTAACTGAGAGTGCCTTAAGTTTGAAGGGTTTTCTGAGCAAACGGATCTTTCGTCACTAAACTTAGAGCTTCCGATATATTCCACAGAAGGTAACCTTATGTCACTAAGCAAGTCATGATTAAGTTTTCTGATGTGTTGTGAACAATCTGATCCTACATTATTAATCTGGCTAAGCTTTCTCTTTCTAATTTGCTCTGCAGAGGCCCCTGTATCCCTTAACTGAGAGTGCTTCAAGTCTGTCGGGTCTTCTGAACAAACTGATCCTACTACATGACTAAATTGGCTGAACGCTCTCTTTATGATTTGCTCTGCAGAGGGTCCTGCATCCATTAACTGTGAGTGCTTCAAGTCTGGAGGGTCTTCTGAACAAACCGATCCTACATCACTAAAATGGCTTAGACTTCTTGTTCTAATTTGCTGTGGACAAGGCCCCGCATCCCTTAACTGAGAGTGCGTCAAGTCTGGAGGGTCTTCTGAACAAACTGACCCTACATCACTAAAATGGATGAGACTTCTCGTTCTAATTTGCTCTGCACAAGGCCCTGCATCCCTTAACTGAGAGTGCTTCAAGTCTAGAGAGTGTTCTAAACAGACTGGTTCTATGTCACCAAACTGACTATGTTTCGAGTGTCGTAAGTGTTCCAATTTTAGTTTTCTGATGTCGTCCTGACAAGCTGATCCTACGTCAATAAACTGGCTAAATTTAGAATGTATCAAGTTTTTATTGTGCTCCAAACAAGCGGATTCTGTATCTTTAACGTTGCTATCCGTCAAGTTTTGGATGCCCATTGCAGACGCTGTTCTCAAATCACCAACTTCGTTTCTGGTCTGTTCCGAACAAATTGATCCCACATCACTGAACTTGTCGTGCTTTAACTTTCTTACGTTCTTCAAATTACCTAATCCTGGATCCAAGTTTTGTATCATTTCTGGTTTTAAACTGCATTCGTCACTCAACAAGTTGATAGATGACCTTGGGAATTTGACAGCATTAATTTTGTCTGGTCCATCGCACATTGAACAACTATTGCAAACAGGGATGAATGCACTCTTTTCTGTATTCAAAAACTCTTCACTCTTCAAATTTGAAATTGCAGTGTTGTGAGGTTGGTTACTCACACTTCCATCAGTACGACTCTCGGCACCTAAAGACTGGGGTGAGCCATATGGCATTGAGGATTTCATTATGGGTAAGGTACAGCAGCTGTCACTTGAGTCACCATAAAACCAGGAGCTTTGCCGGAATATATTCTTGCATCGCTCGGCGTACGACTTCAGCCCCACAATCGCCAAGATACTAGGTAAATATTTATGCCTCTTCTCTTGTTGAAAATCACACCACCCTAAGACGGCTCCCATTACCACATCCGGGGGTACACTCCGCAAACATGCCGACGACATGATGCTTACGACATCCTGAAGCGAGAGATGGGCAAAGGTTTTTCTCTCACTGCACGCACTGAGGTTCTTGGCAACAAATTGAGCAACGTCCCGTTCTGTAACTTCCTGATTCAGATTCTTTGCACACTGCCACAATTCGTAATACGTATCCACCGAAAGAGTACTCAAAACACACTGGTTGCTAATCTGTGTAAAGTTGAGCGCCTTAAGACTTTTAAGTGCCGCCATCACTGCTGCAACTTTGTGGGGATCCATTGCCGCAGGTCCACGCAACCGGCCAGAATAGAAGTACTGCAGTACTGTACCAAAGACATCAGCATCTATGTCTCGGATTGTGATCCTGTTGATTTTGGGCTTACGCCGGAAGACATCCCTAAAGTAGCTGCTGTTAGCCGCTAGCAAGATTCTGTGGGCAGCAAAGGATTGGCCGCTGACGACCAGAGTGATGTCTGTCAAGCACTTTGTGTCGCGAAGCTTGTTCAAGTTAGTGAGCAAGGACTGTCTTCGTTCTCTGATGGTCAAATTTCTGCTTTCCAGTTTATCCATTGCAGTAGCAATATATCCCGAAACACGGCAACTTTTATTCTTTAGAAACTAGAAACGAAAAGAGAAAAAAACAGGTGTACGCTTGCAATGTTTATGGATTAGAGCATAGTTCATGGGAACAAGCAAAATCAAGGAAGTAGATAGTCAGTAATAAAGGGCAATTACACCAATTTTTACTTAAATATAGTACTTCCAGATCAAACAACAGCTAGGCATAAAAGGAGGAGGGGGAACATGTTATTTACGCTTGATTCAACAGTTTCATTACTGCATCGCCACAAGACACTTTGATAGGCATAATTTTTAGTTTTGAATATGCCGAAAAGATTGCCGACAGATGGAGCTACTAGTTCGGACACACGAGCCGACTGAGATACCTCTGTTGGCTATATCCCTCGGCCTCATTATTTTGTGATTTTCAGCCGGCTTAACAGAAATGTCGGCCACAAATTTTATGGCCACCACAGGTCAACTATAAATTCGGCTGGCTGACGGCTAATTTTATGCTAAATCGATCGAGATGAAGCAAAAATATCACCGACGAAGCTCACTGCACAAGAAAATTAGAAATAGGAGTTGGGGGGGGGCTAATGGATTTCTAGATGAATCACAAATAAAAAAAGGAAAAATTCTTGAAGAACCCTCAAATTAAAAATCAGAGCCACATCACCACTCATTTTTATTAATGCTTCCACAGCGATGTGTCCTTGTGTCCTGACTATTATTGCTCGAATCCTAAAAACGAACCCGAAAGTGACCATGAGTGCTAATGACCACGCAAATACACAGCGTGCATACGTTGCTGGCAAGAGAATATATTTTTAAAAACTATGAAAAATAAGGCAGCCGAGAGCAGCCTACCTTTAGAGACAAGTTACAACTAACTTCTTGATTGTTTCATTTCATTTTGATGCGGTGAAACTTCAAAATTTGATCCTCCATACCACGAGCCACGGCTAATTTCCGTGACGTCATCATTAGTAAGCCACTGACGAACGAGAACAGCGGATCTTTGGCCGTCTGAATTGACCAGCCCAGTCGCGTGATACGCGCGTCACGGCAAACGGTCATGGCACGTGGTGTGGCCGTATTTTTTTCGGCGGCTAGACCGGACGGGGCAGAAAAACATTCGCCAGCTGTTCGGCTGACTCAGAAAAATACGGACCGGCGGCTAAGGGATATACTGTTGGCTCTGGGTGGCTCAAGCGTCTGATAACAGCTTTTATTTAGCTAGCATTCTTGAGCCACCTCAGTCGGTTCTGAGTACGAAGTAGTAGCTCCATCAGTCGGCAATAATTTCACAATATCCTTGAATATGCCAGACCAGCATGGTCACCCTACTTTTGAAAGCTATCAAACATGTTGAATCTGTTCAACGACGCTTCACGAGATCCTTAAGGGTTTGAATAAGCTGCCGTGCTGCAAATGCCTTGAAGCTACGAAATTGGATTCGCTTGAGCTCCGTAGGATGAAAGCTGACCTTATCTTCACTTTAAGATCCTGCATGGCTACCTTAATTATGCTTTTTCATTTTTTAATCTTCGGCTTGATAATAGACTAGAGGTCATGGTCTAAAACTGATTCGCTCTCGATCCCAACTAAACTGTCGTTAAGTCTTTCTTCGCACTGCGTATTGTCCCTGTGTGGAACTCTTTACCTTGTGAGGTGGTGATGGCCAGCACCTCTTCCTCTGTACCATCACGAAAACTTAATAATTGTGATTTGAGGCACTTTCTTCGTTTTTGAGGAGTGGGCCCCCCCCCCCCCCCAACAGGGCTCAACTTTTTTAACTTGTGTTGTTGACACTGGGCCTCTGGCTCTATGCATATCTTGTTTTATTCTCATACTAAATACGTTTGTTTTATTTGTATGAATTTTAATTGAGAAGGGGCCTCTGGCTCTGTGCTGTGCTTCCTTTTTTTTTTTACCTATCCCCTTCTTTCTGGCATCCTAAATGCTGCCCCACTTATCCCCAATCTTAAGGCTGAATATTAGCGATTCTTTCGAGTCCTTTTCAGGCCTGTGGGCTCCTGCACCTATATTATTATTATTATAATATTCCAAGCTAAAAGTGGCGCCTATCGAAGCGTCTCCAGGAGATGCATTAATGAAATAGTTGTATGGAACGTATTTCACTTGTTCCCACTTCACCGTTTGTGTCCAGTTGTTGTGTGCGAGTGACCCAAAGGTAAATACATAAATACATGCAAGTAATAATCGAATGGTCTTGTTAGCACATAAAACAACTGACCGGACTGGGACTCAAACCCAACAGTTTCTTTATAAGAGTATATGTCTTATGATTCTGACAAGGCTAGTATTTAATCCGTGACCTTTCTGCTTCCTTAATCCTTTAACTTACGTTTTATTGCTTAATAGTTGCGTATGCCTACTTATTATACACCTATTAAATAACGGAAGAAAGTAATCAGGCGATGAATAATTACTTGTATTTCTGAATTTAATCATTCACATTCATCTTTAAAGAATCGTGCTGATGGCTACTTCATAGATAGTCAGTCCCGAGGACACACGGAGGGACGAAGCTAACAGTTTAATCTGATAAAATGTCCCTGTGCTCGTTTTATCCATGTTATGGAGGCGTGATTGGCTGGTGGCTGCCGTTTAATGGCTTCCCATTGGTTAATTACGTTTTAAAAATTATAAGGTATATTCTCAAAGAAAGAAACTTAACCCAAGCTTCCTATGGAGGGAAAATCCGGTACGTCTTCGGGCACCTGGAAGCAAGCTGTAAAGCTAGAGCGGACCGCACCATCCACTCTAGTTTTTGGATTTTAGGGGTCCGCTCTGGCCACGTCGTTCTAGCCACGCCACTACTGCTAAACTACAATAAATCTTTTTCACCACCTACAATGACGGTTTGGTCCGCGGCAAAGTTCTCGGATGTCTTAAAAAATAGTTTATTTTTCTCCCCAAACAACACTAGAAAACAAAATAACAGTAAACCTATAGCAATAATAAAAAAAAGTAGTACTATATGTTTCTACTGCGGATTGACTTTTCCCCTAATGTGCCCTACTCGGTAATTGTCTATACATAGGGCACAACGACTAACTACTTCATTTTTGTACTTACCGACGTAACTTTTCACCGTAACACCATTTCGCATCATACAACCCGTGGGATACCTGTGTTAACTTCTCAAAATAATTATTCAAAAGACGTAAATTGCTAGTCACAAGCACGCTAAAGCTGCGGCGTCGGCAGCCATATTGCGAGTTCTGATTCTGGAGGCAGGGTAGACGGAGAACCCGATTTGTACTAGGACAAAAATTGCGGAAATTTTTCTTTCCTTGTTTTGTTGTTATCGTCAGTTTTGTGTGGTTTTGTTGTTATTATCAATTAGGGTAGGTTAGGCGGAAAGGTTGGGGTTTGGGATTTCCCACTGAGGCAGTTAACTGGTTGGGGTTTGGTATTTCATACCGAGGCAGTTAACTAGTTGGGGTTTGGCATTTCATACCGAGGCAGTTAACTGGTTGGGGTTTGGTATTTCATACCGAGGCAGTTAACTGGTTGGGGTTTGGTATTTCATACCGAGGCAGTTAACTGGTTGGGGTTTGGCATTTCATACCGAGGCAGTTAACTGGTTGGAGTTTGGTATTTCATACCGAAGCAGTTAACTGGTTGGGGTTTGGCATTTCATACCGAGGCAGTTAACTGGTTGGGGTTTGGTATTTCATACTGAGGCAGTTAACTGGTTGGGGTTTGGTATTTCATACCGAGGCAGTTAACTGGTTGGGGTTTGGCATTTCATACCGAGGCAGTTAACTAGTTGGGGTTTGGCATTTCATACCGAGGCAGTTAACTGGTTGGGGTTTGGTATTTCATACCGAGGCAGTTAACTGGTTGGGGTTTGGTATTTCATACCGAGGCAGTTAACTGGTTGGGGTTTGGCATTTCATACCGAGGCAGTTAACTAGTTGGGGTTTGGCATTTCATACCGAGGTAGTTAACTGGTTGGGGTTAGGCATTTCATTCTGAGGCAGTTAACTGGTTGTGGTTAGGCATTTCAT